>CABFWO010007610.1:0-12044 GCA_902155825.1 Timema genevievae | reverse complement strand
AATTGACCCCCCCCCCCCCCCTTTGAAACGTCCGTGGGAGGTTATGTGCCAGGGAGAGGGGGTCTTAGTGGGACCCAGGGGTATGATCCTTGGGATATATTTACGGTCCTCTAGCCCCAACACCACCCCTGAGAGCGGACATCGTGCAACTCCACGGCCTTATGCCCCATTTGACTGCTGGATAGAAGGCGTCACTCCGTACAAAACTCTACAGCGAGAGCCGAAGAAATTAAAAGTTTCACTCGGATATTCTGTAGGCCTGTCTCGTAAAAGCAATTGAAGCGTCGCGCGGAACAACGGTGTAAGGTACTTCTGGAATATTCCTCAATATTGTTGAATATTACGATCCTTTGAAGTAATCGTCAACTTATGATTTGTAGATATACTCAGATTCAGAAATGTATGTTTCAAGGTCATTTCAGTGTTGCCTATTTTTACGCCGTGCAATGTACTCTCGCCACTCTGTTTTAAGCTTTCTGACAATCTGGCAACAATGAATGTAAGGATGAGGGGAGAGGGGTTTTCATCCCTAGTAAAACCTTCAAACACACAAACAAATCACCAATAGTATAAAAAAACCAAACACCGGCGGTGTTTTGTTGACATCACGTCTTAATACCCTTCCAGAATAGTCGCATTTAATTACACTTAAGAAGTAGAAATGAGGAAGGTAGAATATAGAGGGGAAAATACCAGCATTTGCGTGAAAAACCATTTAAGGGGGAGGTGGGGGGGGATGTAATACATCCAGCCGGGATTCTAACCCCAAACTTCCAGTCACCGACAAACTAGACTAAGCGAACCGGCAGTGTGAGTGTGGTGGTTTGCACTCCTGGTTCTAATTCCGGAGACTTAGATTTGATCCCAAACGGGTGCAAAGGAAGTGGCTTTTATCCGTTTGTGGTTTTAAACTTATTCTCCATGGCGAAATACTTTAAAATTCTGTCTTTTTATCTTATTTCTGTAGATAAATGTAATTTACAGGTGGACCAAACGGGTAGAGTGAGAGAGAGAGAGAGAGAGGCGTAGCGCTAAAACCAGTTAGAGTAGACCCACTTGAGTTTCGCGATTGTAAAACAACATGAAACAAGGTGACCTGGTGGTCTAGGGGTAAGGTGTCGGACTTCTGTGCTGAGGGTCCGGGGTTCAATCCTCGGTCCCGGCACAGATTTATCTGATTGCCAAACCCTTCCTTCACCTCTGACAAGATGTGTATTAATCACAACTTGTGAATGTGGGGAATGCCAGGCCTCCACCGTGGTTCGGATTCCACGTTAAACTGTAGGTCCTCCATTTCAACTCACAATCACCCTACCATTACACATCAGCGTAAGTGGGTACAACTCGAACGGGTAGTAAGACGTGGTGCTAATAATAATAACAACATAAAACAAGCTAACATCAACAAGCTGATGTCGAATTTTCATAGAAAAAACCTCATTTGACTGCTAGAAAAGTTACTAAATCTACTTTCAGGTATTCATACGTCAAGTAAAAGGATATGCAGCTATCACTTTTTAGCCGACTTAAAAAAAAAGGAGGTTAACAATTCAACACGTATGTATTTTTGTGTCTGTTAAAGCGTAACTTTTTGCCATATGCACCTATTTCGATGATTTTATTTTTTTATTTTGTAGGAAATATGCCTCTGGTGGTCCCGTATAAGCTTCTTTCAGATAACTTAATTGAAAGCTAAAAAAAATGACCTCGTCTACATAGACGACTTGGAGTTTTTTGTTTCTCGTCATTGCTTAGCATTGGATTGTTATAGCGTGATGATATAAAGAATGGTGTCATCCTGATATTCAAAGTATGGTCTTTTTTTCAAGCACCGCGTCTTACTACCTATTCAAATTATAGTACGCTTAAGTACTTATTACGCTAGTGGTTTTAGAGATTAGGAAGGCTATATTTAAAGGAAGTGTGCCCACATTTGAGTAGAGGAAGAATGGAAAACCACCCTCAGCACACCCAACCAAGGATCGAATTTAGATTTTCCCATCATCAGCAGTCTAGTCTACTGCGAGAGTACCGCGTTAGACCACGCGGCCACCGAAGCGGGTTACAGATTTATTTAAATTCAAAGTTACACTGCGACTTTCTGCGACCAATTTCACCCGTGTAATGGATTTAATCCTCGATTGTTTTCCAGTGTTGACTCATGTTGACGTCTGGACAAGTCAGACAGCCTTTAATGAAATTTGTACTCGTTTACGCTCATATCTATGTTTCTTTTTCTTTAATATATTTCCTCTTACTTACCTCCTCGTTGGATAGCCCTTGTGTGAATATTATCACTTATAAAGCTGTGGTGTCTTAGAAACCGTTGGTGGTCACGACCGGCGGTCGCGATGCACTAGTTCCTCTCTAATTCTGAGTGGAGGTGCTTCCCTTGCGACTGCTCAGTCGGGCTGAGAGACTTCTGTCGTAGCTGTCGGCCATCGGGACTCCTCCTTGAACCAGTCAAGTCGCGGCCGCGGTGTACCATCCAGAACTAGTCATGTACTTACACGAAACCTGGCAGTTTGAAACAGAGGCGGCTTTTTATTTCATAAAGAAGAGGTAGTTTCTCGGAACAGCTGCTATTAGTTGTGAATGTGTGCTGGTTTGGTTGACAATTCTGGCTTATCTTGTGCTGTACAATGGTCAAACGGAATGTAGAAGAATATGAACAATTAATTGAGATGGTCAAGATGTATTCTGCTTTGCATGCTCATGGGCAGACAGATTACAAAGACGCCCAAATGAAGAACATTTGGAAAACTATTGTTACAACTGCAATTCTTCAAATCTTCTGGTGAAACTGTCTAAATTTGTCGATTATAAAAAGGTGATTTCTTATCAACTATATAAAGTATCTCTCTTTTACTTGAAATGTAAATAAATCGCTTAAGGAAGCTCTCGGACTTGGCAAAAGGATTAATAGCACTTCTTCATCTTAAAGAAGAAGAGCTATTTTTAGTGCTTATGACATGAAGTTAGCTTTACTCTGATTCTTGTAGGAAAAACAGTTTTAGAAAATACAAACAAATAGATAAAAAAAATTGATGACATTTTACTTAATTATTAGTGTTTTTTAAAGTTATTTATAATATCTATCAAAAGTACTGATGTAAATCACATTACTTGAGATATGAATATATCATAGTAGTTTTACTAACTTTTTTTACTGTCATTTACTGTTCTTCCTACTAAAATTCTAGTATAGCTGAGTGACTGAACCGCGGAGCTGGGTGGTGTCTTGGAAAACACCGGACCACGACTGCCGGTAGTGACGACCGGTCGCGGCAGCTAACAGATCCTAGGAAACCACAGCTTTACGAATGCTACGTCTACGCCCGGCGAGCGGCGGTGAGGTGTGGCGGTGACACAGCTTGTTGAGCTCCTCGCTAATTTTAAACTCCTGCCCCTATAAACCACCCGCAGTCTCCTGCTCCGGAGTGGAGAAGGTGTTTCGCCTGTTTCTTTTTTTTTACGAGCGGTTAAGACATCTGGCAAGCGACCCGGAGCGTGGTTTAAGGGCCTCTTCCGGACACTCTCTCTGTCTGTTTCTGTGTCGATCCGATACTAGGGAGCAACTTTTATACGGACTTCTCATCTATCCGTCCTTTCTCTCCGTGTCCTCGCGGGCCACAGGGTGTCAGACTGCATCACAACACACGGTGAGGATGAACTATTCTCCATCGCATCTTACTACCTGTCCGGGAAACACGCAGTTTAATTACGCTAACGGGGTAAGGATGAGAAAGACAAAATGTATCCGCATTTGCATGGAGGGAGAGTGAAAACATATTTAAGATAAAAAAACTCATTTCCCCCGCCCAAGAATTGAACCATGATCTCCCCATCACCGGAAATCCATACTAGATGAACCTGACATTTAGTTCACGTACCCACTGATGCGAGTAGACTCTAGGCAGGGATTCTTAAACTTTTGTGGCCAAGACCCAAAATCAACAGACGATCAACTTGGCGACCCATAGGTCTCTTTTGAAGCTAAACGGTGCTAATGTAATAATTTAAATAAGTGCGGTAAATATTTATTATTATATAAAGTAGTGATATTTTCTAATAAGTAATTATAAAATGCAATAAGAATGTAATAATATAGTTAAGAAAATATTTCCAGTATTGAATTTAATAAATTAAATACAGTAATGTACGATAATTCTATTAATAATTATTTATTATTTTGATGTTAGGTAGGCCCACCCCTTTTTGGGAAGGCGTGAGTATTAACATATTTTGTTACAAATAATATGTAGTAATAAATGAAAATTCAAACCTTTTACAAAACAAAACTCCAAAAATAAATTATTTACATTAGTTCAGTGAGATCCTTAGCCTTGCACTGTTGCTGAAAGGTTTTAAAATCGTGGTTGTGTCTTTGAAAGGCGGCATTTCAAATCAAGCTCTGGTTGTAGACTGCTTCAAATCTTAGTTTTCATGAGAGAAAGTGTAAAACAGCTAGCTTCACATAGGTAGGCAGTCGAAAACTGAAGTAACACTTTCATAACTCCGTTCCTTATAATAGGGTTTTCTTTTCTGTTCTATCCAAAATGAACGTAGTGACTCGGTTTGTTTTTGGAAATTGTAACGCAAAGCTTCATCACTTTGAACTTCAATGAGCTATTCCTGGAGACCAGCAATGTTTAAAAAATGTTCAGTCAAGTCTTCACCGTCAATGTCAAATGGACTGCGCATCCAACTGTATCCAGCCATATCTTCTGGAATGTAGCGATCGAAATCAAAATTTAATTTCTCCAGATGCCCAACTATTACATTTTTAACCTCTGCTAGCTCAGTGCTTTTGTCTTCCAGAAGCAGGTTTAAAGTCGGGAAAGAAGCCATCTTATTTTCTTCTGTTTTCTTTTGCCACAGTTTCAACTTTCCTTTGAATGCTGTCACTCTCTCTGTTAGGCCAATGACAGTGTGATCGCGACCTTGCATTGGGGTGTTCAACTTATTAAGTTATGAAAATATATCTGAAAGGTAGGCTAAATTCAATATCCACTTTTCGTTAGAGAACCGGGAAGTCGAAGGATGATTCTTTTCTGACAAAAATATTTCAATCTCCTTGCGTAGGAATACAACTCTTTGAAGTACATTTCCCCGAGACCTGACCCCAGAATGATACAACAAATTGGTGCACTCAGAGCCCATTTCTAGCACATCTGGCTAAATATCCTGTTGTCAAGTGAATTTACTTTTATAAAATTGACGAAATGAACAACCTCTTTCATAACAATGTCTAAATCCACTAACAGCCTCTTAGAAGCAAGATTTTTCCTATGAAGAAATCAATGAAACACTTTTATCTACGGATTAACTTCCTTTACTTTTGCACAGTAGCCCTGGAGTTCCCAAAGCACTCTAAGACAAAGTTTCTTCTTTAAAAAATGAGTTCGTTAAATAAAAAATGTCTTCTCCTGTAGTAGATGTGGTGATTGAACGACAAAACAAAAATTCTTCTTTCATATTGGTAAGTCCAGCGTAGCGTATGTAGGCTATGAGTTGAGCGATGTCACATCAATTGTTTCATCCAGTTGTAGACTAAACTGCCCATTAATTTTGACGTATTTTAATATCAATCAACATATCATGGATACGTGTACAAATATTATCGTTTGACAGTGGTTTTTGCTTGATTATTTTTACATAATCATCATCACAGATCATGTGAACTATGCTTATTGCTGCCGGTTCTACCAAATCCTCTACAATTGTATGTGGTTTCTTATGTTTTGCAATACGTCAAGCAACATGCTAAGAAGCAAGAATGGCTTGTTAGACGGAATAAACATCCTTATTTCTAGTGTCGAGATGTTGTCGCTTCAGCTGCTGTTCTTTTCTTTCAAAGAAACTCCGTTCTTTAGTAACTAAAAGCACTATGCTTAGTTTCAAGGGGCTTCTTTAGCGTATTCTGCTTTAGTGACTCATTGCTGAGTACTTCCCCACAGACGACGCACTGTGGCTTTATTGTTCCTCGATCCGGGAGAAATGTGAAACCCACCTTTAAGAAATCGTCTTTGTACTGACGGCTCATATTTGGGGGCTCTATAAATCACAGAATCATAAAACCTCAAACATCTGTTTGTCACCCTAATAAATAAAAGTTCAACACTGAAAAAATATCACATACCAAAACTATAGCAGTTTAATTTTTCCCGCACTAGCATGAAGCACAACAATAACGGACTGTATTTATTACTAAAGAGTACAGTAGCCCCATGACTTCTTTGGTGCTGACTGACAGCTGCTAAACACATGTTTTTTGCAGATCATATGGTTCGGCGTAGGGATACATAATTTGGTCTGGTAACTTTTCAAAGCCGTCAGCTGTCAGCTGTGAGCTGTCAGTCAGTACCAAAGAAGTCATGGGGTACTGTAGTTATACAACTGAAATGAATACAGCAGTGCCAAGCCATTGAGTCATCGGGTTGGTGAGGAGTGGATGAGTCGACTATTGGCGGGGAGGAGCAATGTATCGATGAACCTCTTCCCTGTTCACTAAAAAAATTGCTACCAGTATATTTCAATATGTAGGGATTGTAGTGTAGTGTTTTTATTATTGTATGTAAGACCATGGTTTTGAAAAGATTAAAATTTCAAATTAAGTGCTTTAATTGACTTTTTTTTTAACATTTAAATATATTTTTTTGAAGCTACGGTGACCCATCCCGAAAGCCATGGCGACCCACGCTTGGGTTGCGACCTATAGGTTAAGAACCTTTGAGTCTAGTTATTTTACTTATAAGCCCTAGTGCCAGTATTGGCTAACAGCAACAACTAACCTGATGGAACAGGATCAAGAGTTTTTATTTATTTTTACCCACCTCGGTGGCGTAGTTAGCTAACGCGCTAGTTTCGTGTTGAGCTACACTGTCGAGGACGTGGAGATAGGGGTTCGAATCTCGCTCGGGTGAACTGGGGGTGTTTTTCCTTAAATGGTTAGTAGTTAATTCTCGTAGATTACTGTGGGCAGGACATGCAGCGTGAATGGGAGATTCTAGAACCTTGTTCAGGGTACTGACTGGCAACCTAATGGGGAGAGAGCATTGAGAAAATCTAGACCTAGATGGGAGCCTAGTTTTTACTTGTTTTCCCTAAGCAATTTTAGTTTTACCAACAAGCAATCACTTGTATCAGTTTTCCATGAGCAATTCTAGTTTAGCCTTCAATCGGGCTATGCCGGTAGCAAATTCGATAGGGTGTAAGAGTTACTTGTCAAAGGTTTTTCATTTAATATAATATATGTTCTAGTTTCAATTTGAAAAGTGTATGTTTGATCAGGTCGTGTGCATTCATTACGAGTTGTTGATATTTAGTGTCATTGTTTTGTAAATTAAAAGTAATTTTTTTATAATTTTGAGGTCATTTTATAATTCTTGGTTATCAAAATCCGGACTCATCTTATATTTAATATTCAAGAACTGTTTGAATTAGTATGTGTAAAAAATTTACTGGAGCAATATTCTATTTATTTTGTTCAAAATAGTTTATTGCTGTGAAACACAGCAAAAACAAAAGGTCTATTACCTTAACTCGCGTACGCTTCAATCCTAAATTTTGTTTTTATTTTCTAGAAGTGGGTTTAATGCTAACTACTTCATATTTATGTATATATTGAGAGTGTAAGCGCCAAAGGGCATAACCGTCATATCAAAAATTGAGGTTAGGTCATGTTTATGTTCTCTACACCTTCTGACCAACTATCGTAAACCTAACTATATTATAAATGATAAAATCATAATTTTCCCTTTAGTTTTGTACTCACTGTGAATATTTTACAAACAAGTCAAGTGGCATAACCAGCATTAACTATACATTATTGCAATCAGGTGTGTCTGAATGAAAATATGAAAATAAATTGGTCAACTGGCGTAATCCAGAAATTAATTCAGGCGTACCCATCAAAACGAGCACGTAATGGTAAAAGCCTAAACTTGAATAAAAAATTATTAATAACTATTGATTGAATTTAATTATAATTTTATCATTAGATTAACTGTAACATCAAATACTATGACTATTTATTTAATTTAATTTAATTTTACAACCAAATAAATTAGTAAATATTTTTTTATCCTTTTATTTCTGTATCCTGTAAATTTTGCATTTTGAGGGTTTGTCCTTTGACATTAATACTCTCGATATGTTCTAATTGGTTATTTTTATGGCGATAGTAACGTCACTATCGAGAGGATTGAAAATAACATTTTGTTAATACCGGTCGGTATCGAACTGTTAGCCACTCGATTCAGAGCCATTCGTGCCAACCTTTCGACTTTACAGTTTTATAACTATTGAAAGTGCGGCTTCTGAGCCACCGTTTCTAAGCCGCCTTCATTCTAACAGTTCTTATCTTATTTCCATTATTACTAAGATTAATGACATCGTGAACGATTTGGAAGAAGATAAGAAAAGGGTAAGCTGTACTTTGCAAGGCATTTGAGGCTAATAATAATACAAAAAAACCAATAAGATAAATTACAGCTACAAACGGAGACAGGATTTAGACCATATAAAACAAAGTTTATTTGAAAATATATACGTTTGGCTATTTGCTTTAAGTAACAAGTTTCTTAATGCTTGTTCGAGCTTTCTGCAACTTTAATTTTAAGGCTAAAGAATGACGATTACATTTTAAATAAATTAGTGTAAAGTACATATAAACCTTCTTTTGGAAAAAAAGTTTTATGACAACAAACAACTTTCAAACAGTATTAATTATCATACATAATAAGCACATATTGAAATGTTTATTAATGTGTAGTTTATGAGTTTTCCCAAAGTATTGTTGCTGTCAAACTACCAGTGTAAGTCATATTGTTGCTATGACAACCAGGTAAGCTCAGTGAGGTTGTTCATAAAATACAGATACCCAGTAGTCCGGAGATTGTGACAGTTTAGTGCATCTGAGTAATAAGTTCGTTATACCCCCGTCGCCCCCCCCCCCCCGCCTCCCTAAGTCGAGCTAATATTACTTTTTATATATTTAGAAAATGCGAGATTTTATAGGATAGTTTTTTAATACTGTGTGTAAACTGTATTTATATCATGATATTAGGATTATTGGTTTCTTGGATTGGACAGTACCCAACTTGTATGCCGAATAAAATAGCTAATTCGCATTTCGCCATGTTGGTTAATATTTCCTTCCACATGAATGATACGACCGTGAAAACGTCGAAGAAAAACAACTATACCCGATTTTGGTTTGAAGAACAGGAGAGAAAATTCAAACATATTTCTTTGCAACCAACATTAATAACATTTTAATTTGTTAGTTTGTTATTCTATATGTATTGATACTATCTATAAAAAGTGACGGCTTCAGATAACATGACTCGATGTATGAATATATTAAAACTAAGTAAGTAACTTTAGTAACTAGCTTATACTGTTCTTCCTACAAAAATATGACTATAACAGTCTTAACTAAATGTATTTTACCCATTACAGCTTAACTTACCCTTTAGTTGTTTGAAATATGTAAAGGTTAATTTTGTTAAGTTTGGCTATCTTATAATTCACAGCCTATAAACGAATAAATTAACATTAATTATTATAAAATAAAATATTTGTTTTATTGTATTATAGTATTTTAAGTTCCTCCTACTGTAACTATGCTTTAATTTTATTGTGGTGTGCTAAACTTTTTTTTAGTTATGTGTTGGAGATTTCCTTCTTAACTTCTTTAGAAGATATTCAAGAAGTATTTAAACAAGACAGTAAAAAAAGTAATAATAAGCTATATATGCAAGCGTAAGGGTTTTTACGCAAAAACAGTTCTCATTGTGGCAGGCTCATACGTTTTTATAAAAAGAAAGTATTTAATTTGGACATTGTTAAAGAACATGGCGGAACGTTAGACCATTTATTAGAGTAATTTTTATCTTCTACATTAAATCAATAATTTTAATATTTATCTCAAGTGCATTAATGTGTTTATAATGACTAATAATAGTGCTTGAAAGTACTTTTATAGTAAGGAATATTTAAAAAAAAGTGTAAGCGTTCCACACCCAAATTAACCACCACTCACTCAAAGAGAGAACGGGAAAGCTACCATTTGGAAAACCATCTCTAGATCATGGTAGTTGGTATTCCTTGAACCACAAGGTGTGTGCGAAAACTCCCCGAAAGAAGTTCAACTTGTTGGGTTTTATCGCTACGTGTCTTAAAATACTCCCGGGTTATATAGATTTAATCGCAATAATTGGGTAGGACTGTATCATTTAGAAAAAAATATTCCCGCATAAGTTTGTAGGGCAAGAGGAAAAATCAATATCTGTACATAGAGCCGTAATTCGAACCACGACCTTTCCCTCAATAGCAAATCAGATTAGATGGACTCGGAGTTTATTCCACGTGATCGCCTGCGCGGGTCGATCGATTTATCGTAATAGCTTCTTTAGATTCTTGCTTTATTAGGTTAATCTGGAGCAGAGGTAGCCAATTTGTGAACAGCCAAATGTGGACTGTGTTGAAGAAAAGACACGCATCAGCGATCACACGGTTTAAGGCGTCAATCTCATAAGAGACTGGATTGTCGGTGACGTCGGAGTTAAAGTCCCTGTAGAATGTACTACGGATAGAATTCCCTTAACGGTTTCTCCCTCTCCCGCCACACAAATGTGAGTACATTTGCTATAAATTCTATTTTATCCATCCCCACTCCATTAGTGTGGATATGCGGATGACCTAGACGGGTAGTAAGACGCTGCGTACATTTTTGTTTTTATTATAGCACCTAATACATAATGTTACGCCGGACAGATTTTGTTTTACAAATTGTAATGATGGTTACACTCCATTCGCAAATATTGGCTTGTGGAGGATTCTTAGTCTTTTATTTCTATTTATTAAAGTTAAAGTAAATATTTATTTCTATTGCATGTGTTTCAGTTTTCCAAATGTTAGTTAAATATAGCTTTCCGAAAAAATACTTTTGTCCGCGAAGCAAGTTTTAATCTATTCAAATGGACCGCGAATGAATTTAGCAAGTCTGGTTCAATCCCAAATCTTATCTAAAATATTCATTCATGTTTGGGATCGTCCCAGTATTCAAATACTAAATAAACTCTTCAAACAAGGATTGGGTGTTTGGTGAGCTGTAGTTAGATTGTTTATAGATCGTAATTAAAGAACAAATCTTTAAAACTACTGAGAGTCTGACACCTTAACTCAGTCTGTAGCGAGATGTCTACTGAGTTAAGGGTCCCGGGTTCGATTACTGCCATTGCAGAAAAATTGATCATTGATGAAATGTGAACTTCCCTTTTCACAGTCACGAATTAACGACCCGTGGGACGGGGAGGGGGGATGTTGTGTTTCTCTTCTATATTTAAGTTAGTTTATAGGTCGTGTGTTAATATAATCAGTCAGTTAACACTGCACAAGCTAAATATTTCGAATTAATAAAATGAAATAAGACAAACTACTGAACGAGTGTAAAGTAGAACAAAACCCTAAGCATGGCCCTAAAAATGGGACTGCTAGGTACCTGATGAAATAGGAAAATAAAACTTGGAAGACCTAAAGAACGTGTGAAAAAAAGAAAGTAGCTAAATATGCTCCAAAATGTCATTCAACATCTAGATTTAACCGTTTCCAGACTATCCAAATTATCGTCAAGTTGGGATGAAACGAAACGATAGGTCCGTATTTTTATAGTTTTTTATAACATAGCATTTATTTGTTCAAATAAAATAAACTATTTTTCCAGTAGACACATTTAGTTTCCACACATGAAAATTTCAACAATTCTTGTATATCTGTCAAGACCTTATTGACATTCGATTATCAAATTTCACAGTAGCGCACCCACGGGGGGTTTGAGGGGGCTTGAGACCCCCCTACCGTAGTTTGGGTATGCCCCGAGATCTACGCCTACCCGAAGAGAAAATAAAATTGTGAGCAAAGAAAATATCAAGTACCACACATCCTTGTGTAGATCCTCCCTAGTAGTCCTAATTGATGTTCTCGCAGTCTAGGAAGTGCCACACATCCTTGTGTTGATCCTCCCTAGTAGTCCTAAT
>CABFWO010007609.1:0-17090 GCA_902155825.1 Timema genevievae | reverse complement strand
TTTTTACCATAACGGAGACTTTTTATAATAACTTTGGCGTCATGTTCGCTTGGCGAACAAATGATCTGAACTTGGTTAAGAACTTTAACACAAATAAAATGGACAAATTATTAATAAGAAATTTGTGAGATTAATATTTCGACTTTGTTAAAAAAAAACTTTAACATAAATAAAATGAACAAATTATTAGTAAGAGTTGTGTAGGTTAATATTTTGACCTATTTAAGGACTTTAACTTAGATAAAATAAACAAATAGATAATAGGATTTTTGCGAGGTTAATATTTAAAATTTATAGCAGTAGAATTAATCTTTAGATTATATAATTGATATATTCCTTTTTGACTGGTATTAGAAGATGTGTTATGATATGTGTTGGGGCTAACTATGAAAGTTAGAATGCAGTTTAAGGGTTCAGTTTTAGCACCCAGAGAGTTTTCTACTTAGCTAGCGAATGAGATACTTTATATTTTTTAAAGATGGCGCTCTTAATATGAGGCCAAGGAGTAAGGTAGTAAAGTCTTTGTTGTTAGTTCTTTTGAGAATATAAAAATATAAAAGGAATACTTTTGTGGTTCTTTACAAATATTTATATATATTGTTATTCTCGTTTCTTGAGAAATAAAATTATGATATAAAAAGAGTACTTTTATTGTTGTTTACAAATATATATTTATATTGTTTTGTTCCTTTCTTAAACAAAAATAAAAGGGTAATAAGAATAAATAAATAATTTACTGTTAACTAATGGTGTTAGTGTCCTCTTCCTTCGATCATGATTTAATAGTTACATTAATTTACTTGAGGCAAATGATATGTTTGATGATGCGCAATGTTCTGGGGAACAAAGTAACCATTTTAAGAAGGGCTATTAGGGCTTGTCGGAAATGTTCTTATTGCGCGTGCTATGTTCTGGTGGCATAGCCTTCTTTTGTATGCACTTCTATCTCACCTACTCATTCAAAGATTCATCTTTTTTATTTGAATCTCTGTAATCTACTTAGGGATTACACAATGTCTAATATATTTTTACTTGGTAAAATCAAATACATCAAACATGCATTCAAATCAGCCACCATTCTCTGCCATATACAGTTTCAAGCCATCTACCCTCAAATGTCCTACTGTTATACAACTATAAACTAGCACACCACCATACACAATTGCTTTCTCATATTAAAGTCACCCTTATAGCCTATCCAGACAAACTAATGGATATAAGCAACACACTAAAAACAGCCAATTCATTGTTGAAGAAATTAGCACAGAATAAATTATTAAAGCTCTCCAAACTGTGTGTGACTAGATTTAAAGAACAAGGATTTATCCAACAGCAAGACAAAACAATAGCCTCTAGGCCTAATCAACAGATCAAAGCCCCTTTAATGGGGGAAAAGCCCAGCCTAGCCTCCATATTGAAAATTCCCACTCCCATAGATACTCTGCCGACTTTACCCCGCAAATTTAGACCCGCTAAAAAAACCAACAAAAAAGAAGATACCAACCAGCGTAGTTCTTAACTTATCTCAATACAAACTATCCGAACATGAAGACAACATCCTGTCAAAAGGCCTTACATTATCTCCTCCCCATAGCTTTGACCACTTCGGCCTTATGGCAGATGTTCTTACATTTGCCAGAAACCTCCGTATCAAATATTACTTTTTTCTGCACCCCTATAATGCAGATGATTCCAAATCCATAAACCCCGCCATCAAAAAGTTTGAGTCACCATCTAGCTGGGACCCGCCACCACTACCACAAGACCATCCGGTAGAACAATACATAAACTTTGTTGTACAGAATATCTCCACTCCAGATTTTCAAAACCAACTAGCGAAAACTAGCAATCTGACCAACCAAGAACGTCAAGCCCTCTGAACACTCCGTAACAACAAAGACATCATTATCTTACCTGCAAACAAAGGGTCAAAGACCGTCGTCATGGACCGCCAGGACTACATCATTGAAGCTGAGAGGCAGCTATATGACACCCGAACTTACACCCAGTTGAATCAGGACCCCCACCGATAATTATAGCAAACAACTACAACAGATTATCCAACAAGAATCGTAACATCAAGATCTCATTGAAAAGACTGTACAAAATTTAACCCCCCAGAAACCTGCCACAACACAGTTTTAACTACTTCCGAAGATCCACAAGGGAACATTCCCTCCTCTAGGCCGACCAATTGTATCAGGATGTGGCTCACCCACGGAACGCAGATCAGCACTTGTGGACTCACACCTTCAGCCTCTGGTCAAGAATCTACCATCTTACATCAAATACACAAATCATTTTCTAGAACGACTTCAAACACTGGCCACTCCTCTTAAAATGTCCGTGTGATTCTCTTGCGACATCGTGTCCTCTTCTAGTGACTTCCTGAAGTGTACCACCTTGGCCGGGCTAGTTGCCGGTGAATATTCCCGGATTCTGGACGATGTGATCGCGGCCTCACCTTGTCGTACCAGTGACGGTGATTGTGGTGGTGTTCTGGGCTCCACGGGAGATGTGCTGGACTTCGGTGCTGACGATGGGCTCGGCTCGGATGCTGTTGAAGAAGAGATCAGAATCACGGAAGCAACGTGATATCAGAGACTTTTTTTTAAACAATAGCGCTCATGTGTATTAGTTTTTCTTTTGTGCACTGTAGTGTTTTTTATTTACATGAATATTCAATTAAATAAATATTCAATGTTTGAATTTAATTTTTGTACTCTATGTTTTTCTTAAAATAACTGTTTTGATCGTTTGCATTTTTATCTAGAGTAATTTATCTTTAGTATTCCCGTTTAAATTATTGACGTTCGATAATTCGGCAAAATCGCTAATTCGGCATGGCCACGGTCCCAAACGTGCCGGATTAAAGAGCTTCTACTGTATGTTCTATATCACTAGTCCATATACTGGTAAAATTTGCTGTCCAAGAAGCTTACGAGTCCAAATATACAGGACCTTGAAAAACAAGCGATTCTACAAGAACAAAACATGTTCATTTCCTTTCCAGCAAGACCTAAACTAGTCCAGGACTTGTTTGGTTAATGCTAAATAAAGCCAGTAGACTGGGGTGAAGTTATCAGCTGGCTGCACTTCCTAACAAAGTTATTATCACCAAGTGCTGTGATTTATTTACATTCTAGTAGTTTGTTCGTTTTAATAATTATTGCAAAATTGTATTAATTTGTGATGAAAAGTACCAATGAAGAATCATTAAACCAGTGGCTGGGAAAGAAGGCAAAAGAGAAGAAAGAAATATTAACTAGGCAAGCCAGAATTGATGATAAGGAGCACGTACTGTAGGGAAACTCGTACCCATGAGAACAGGAGAATACTGCAAGTAAGTTAACATAGAATTAACACAATATAAATATTTTTTAAAAAATCTTGTATTTCTTTATAATATGGGTATTTTTAATCCAACTTGGCTTGTGATGTAGCCCTAAAAAAGGTTATATTTTTGCTACAGGTGTTCTTGATTCCACTGATTTGACAAAATTGGTGATTAAGAAAGAAAAAATTTGGTGACTTTTATGCCTTGGCTAACAAGACCAAGATTCTCATCTGTGTGGGCTCGTCGCCATCTGCCTTAATGCCAGAAAGAGACCAAGAAATGTAAAGGAAGAAAGACATAAGGATCATGCTGTGGCATATACTTACAAGGTGCATTTAACAGGTAGAGATGTCCAAGTTTGCCAGAAAGGTTTCCTTAGTTTCCGCGGAATAACCAAGAATAGGCTCTAAGGACTTCAACAAAATTTTCTAATGTCAGTATAGTCACCAAGGGCTTTTATGAAGCTTGAAGTTTGTTTTTTTGCCGATTGTCATGACATCACCCTACCTCCCCACCGTGACCCGACCTCCCACCGCAACTCACGTGTTGCCGGGACTCCTTTCACCGAATTCTCCACCCTTCCCACCGGCTTGTACCACGGTGGAGGCCTGGCATTCCACACATTCACAAGTTGTGATTAATACACGTTTTGTCAGAGGTGAAGGAAGGGTTTGGCAATCGGATATATCTGTCCCGGGACCAAGGATTGAACCCCGGACCCCCCGTAGGTATGTCCCAATAAAAGCGTTTTTCGTGTTCATAGCTCATAGCTCCCAAATTATCAGGATAAAAAACTAACTGTTAATATAGAAAATGAATTTTCAAAGACACGGCATCCCAAATCTTTATAGCATCATAGTAAAGTTTACAACAGAGATTCATAATTTTATTCTTTCCTGTTTCTTCCTTTAAGAAAAAGCCAAGCTGTCAGTTCAGTCTTAAATACCTTATCTTTAAAAAGTTCCCTTAAGTGAAGCCTAATAAAAACTCCTTCTTTCAGTTTGACATACGTTATATTGGGAAAAAAGTCTGCAAAATAGGTGAATATACTAGGGCCTTGATGTAATTCTTCATTCAGTCAATCCAATATGCAAAATTGTAAGGAGAACATTTACATTACTTTTTTGGGGTAAATATTTGTTTCTCTTTTCCCATTTTTGCACAACAATACTTTTATGTTCCCTGACTACCACTACCATGGAAAAGAGCAATAATTTGTGAAACCTTCCTGTTGATCTGTAAGCATTCCAATAACCTGACGTTCACCACAGACATAACAAGAGTAGTCTTTGTACTTTAATGCACTTAGAATTCTAGACATACTTTTTTATAATTCTTTCAAGAGCAGCATGAATTAAAGGAACTTATAGATTTTATTTATACTATGCAGCAGAACTGCTTTAAAATTTGATTTTGATGCAGCAATAAATATGTTCCATTCATTAGGATTGTGTCCAATGCCTAGTTATTTCATAAGACCATTAATATCTTACCCATGTCATAATCCATAGTTAAATACTTGGAATACACTTCCCTGCATTGTTGATACAATGTTAATTTATTCTTGCTTCAAGTAATTTTCATTTTGGAACTGGGAACCAAGGCGTTCTGCTTGCTCTTTGGTTATCTTTATGTCACAAACTCAATCATTAAAATATTCTTGCTTAGTTAAATGTATCGTGTCATCAGTTCCTGGTTGGTAGTCAAAATCCTTAGAAGAGGATGGTTCAGTAGAGTTTGAAACACATTCATCTGTATCGTCTTCATCATAGGTTCCTTCATCTCATACTTTTGGCGACAATGTTATCATCAGGTCTTCACTATCTGCAGTAAGTCTTATTTCAGATAATATGGTCAGATATTTGAAAATGTGCTTGATTTTTGTTTTTCTTTTGACATCCCTGATATTTTAGTCACGCAAAAATAGCAATCATTAATATGGTTAAGTGGTTATTTCCACACCATAAGTACAGCAAAAGGTGTGATTTAAAGCAGTAGTGTCAAACTTATTTGATCATATGGGCCATAGTGAAGACAAAAAATTCTGAAAGGGCTGCATTAAAAAAAATTGTCACCGTCATAAGTAAATATAACTCATTTTAGTATCTTATTTTAATTAGAAAAATATTTAATTATATAGAATATAAGAAATAACCATATAATTTTTCCCAGAAATTTTAAATCTTTTATTTTCAGCTGGCCTACCCATCACCGGTTAACCAGAACAAACAAAAACGATGCTAATACAAACATCGTTTGTTTACATATAAACAAACAATGTTACTATTTATTTGGTAAACAAAATATTCCAGTTCCCACTTTTTTTAAACACGTTGATTTTATGTTTTAAATATTTTGAAATGAACATTTTGAGGGTTACACTATTTGAAGCGTTATTAACAAGTCATCATTTATAAAATAAAATAAAATCTATTTCAATTTGAATCCGTTCAAACTACGTTGTTATGCCTCACTGTTCGGTCGGCCCTTGTATCTTTCCTCCGCACTTGCACAGACCGCGCCAACCACCCTCTCTACTGCCTGGACAGCTTCACAGTTCATGTTCTCTAGATCATCCGTGATGAGTTCCCCACTTTAATCAGAGCCAATAAACGCTCTCTTTTGGCTCGCGTGATGGCCAATGTCTCTCACGTTTGCACGTGCCAATTGGAAGCCCCCTTTTTCTCCCATTCGACAAGGCCAGGCAGCAGTGGAGGGTATACAACACGGTGATTCCTGGAGAAGAGTTCAGTGGCTACTCAACCCTGGTGTACCACCTGTTCGAAAGAGCGTAAATAAATTGTCATTTTTCTGAGAGAGCATTCTTTATCGTAACTCTCTCTCCTCACCATCACCCTACCTCCAATCGCGACTAACGTTGCCGGGACATCATCCTACCTCCCACCGCGACTAACTCCTTACACCGACTTCTCCACACTTCCCACTGGCTTGTCCTTTTCACCAGCAATCTCACGGGATGGGTTAAACCCGCCGCTCCGGCAAGGACTACCGACAGAAGACCCTGAAGAGGACGTCGGCAACCAAACAGTACTCCACCAGAGGGCCCACCTTCTACTGCCCCGACCTCAATACCCGGACCCCCGAACGTCTCCACTCCGCTCCAACCATTGAGTTCTCTCCTTCCTCTCCCCGTCTTCCCCTCTTACCAACCACCCGATCCCCACCTACTCCAATTTCTCCTTTAAGCCCTGAGGGCTATCATCTGCATACCTTAGCCACCCCCCAACCTGCCTATGTTTTCTCCCCCATCTCCCTTCCCTACCCTCACCCACAAGACCCTCAGACCGGTGTCTAACAATGAACGTCGCCCGGAGACTGCACTTTACCTAGACACAACCAGTTACCCTCGAAGCCGCAAGCAAGGGATAGCAACGTTTATATGGCCAGCTATTTATATTTCACCTAAAAAATTAAATTAAATAAATCACACAGCCTTAACTAGGGTGGACAAACGAGACCAGTTTCAATAGTTTTGTTTCAAGACCCGCGAGACCAGTGCCTAACAATGAACGTCGTCTGGAGAATGCACTTCACCTAGACACAACCAGTTATCACCGAAGCCGCAAACAAGGGATAACAAAGTCACTTCATTTATTTTTCACTACATCAACAACTTTCTCCCTGAGGCACAAAAGTCTGATAAGTTGGTTTTGATAAGCAATGGCTGTCCTGGTCAAAATAACAATCGAACCATGGTCTTCTTCTTCTTATACTGTCTTGTCCATATTTTAAGCAGCTTAACAAAATGGCCTACTTATTTCCAATCCGCGGAAACAGCTACTTACCATGTGATCAAGATTTTCCATTGATCGGTTTGAAGAAGAAGAAAACAAACAGTGCTGAGGTTTTCCAGGGCTTTGGAATGAAAAGATAAAGAAAGCAAGAAAACACACACGGCCTTTCAATCTCAAAGCCCTGCACTTTGATGACTTCAAAGGAGCAACGGATGCAATATTTATGAAGACACCAAAGCCTCATTTGAAACTGCATCAAGTCCGAATGATTCAGATTGAATGCAAAAAACCAATATGTATCAAGTTGAAGAACTCCTATAGTGGTCCATGGAACTATCATATTGTCAGAGGAAAGGAATACACAAACTTGGACACCATCAATCTACCTCAGCTGTATGAGAGAGACTCTGGCCTAACATGGGCTAAGACTAAGGAGGTTAAAAATCTTCTCTAATATCTTGAAGAACCTGACCACATCCAGTTCTACAAGAACCTTTTCACCTGCCTGAATCCTTCCCAAGATAATGCTAGAGATAAAAGGGTGGAAATCGAGGACGAAAACAGTGATGGCTATGACGAGTAAAGAAGACACTTTTTACGCTATAAGTTCCAGTTCTACAAGAACCTTTTCACCTGCCTGACTCCTTCCCAAGATAATGCTAGAGATAAAAGGGTGGAAATCGAGGACAACAGTGATGGCTATGACGAGTAAAGAAGACACTTTTTACGCATAAGTTCCAGTTCTACAAGAACCTTTTCACCAGCCTGACTCCTTCCCAAGATAATGCTAGAGATAAAAGGGTGAAAATCGAGGACGACAACAGTGATGGCTTATGACGAGTAAAGAAGACACTTTTTACGCATAAGTTCCAGTTCTACAAGAACCTTTTCACCTGCCTGACTCCTTCCCAAGATAATGTTAGAGATAAAAGGGTGGAAATCGATAACGACAACAGTGATGGCTATGACGAATAAAGAAGACACTTTTTACAACGAAACAATAAGCTATGATTATTCTGGATGCATTAGTATTATTATTATTATTATTATTATTATTATTATTATTATTAAACTATATTAATTTTGGGAAAAATATGTATGGTGTTTAGAGTTAATTTCCCTTAACACAGTTAAATTATGGATGGAAACAATGAAAATTTTGCAAGAACCAAACAAGTCTAACAGTTTTATTTTCTAAACTGCATAAACTACTAGATTTGTCTAGCTGCCAGTCGATATATATACCAGTGCCTGAATTTAGTAATGGGAACAAATATAGTTTATTTCGGTAGGAAGAACAGTAGAACATTTCTGGAAAAGTTACTAGATTTCAAAATGTATCCCTAAGCCAAAACATATGATTTGAAAGACCCTATGTTTAGCAGCTGTCACTTTGACAAGCAAAGTTTTGAAAGCAAAAAATATTAAAATAATAAAAATATATGACAGTTTTAATTTTTTTAATTAAAAATAAAATATTTTAAAAAAATGCAATTTTTTTACATATGATTTGAAAGACCATATGTTTAGCACCTGTCACTTTTGACAAGCAAAGATTTGAAAACAAGAAAAATTATAATAATAAAAGTAAATGACAATTTTAATTTATTTTTATCAAAAATAAAATATTTTAAAAATGCAATTTTTTTACAATTTTTCACATGTGTATTAAATTAAACATTGAAAAGAAGATATAAGGGCAAGACCTACACACTTACCAGAAAACTGTAGGCCTCAAAGTCCACAATTAAAACATACTAAAACACATCATTATGTAATTTTTGAGGTACATCAGTTCCCTTCTTCAGCAGAAGAGAATAAAACAGATTGGACTATTCACTATGGCATATGTGTATTATTACTGGTTAGACAGTATAATATGTTGGATGTGTAAGAGCTAAACTTGACTTAACCCTAGAATGGTAAGGTGGGGTACTGCACACCCCAGCTTATATTATTTTTGTTGTCAGGCTTGAGTGGTGGGGGTATCATTTGTTTCCGACCCATGCAAATTCAGTCTGGAGTTCAACCTTCACAGTGGAAGACGTGCTGGGCCGACTTCTTGCTATACGGTAAGTGTAACTATTTTTGTAAACAAACTACCACCATGGGGTGTATTGTACACCACCTTACAATTTGAGAAACACCTTTTTCCTCGTATTTATTTTTCCTTTACTTACTATATGTGATATAAAAACACTATTTAGGCTTTTTTAATTTATCCATATAAATATTATACTCTAGCTAGTTAATATACTTTCAGAAGACATGGCGCTTGGACTGAATGTTGATGAAATCCGAGAGTTGTTGGAAAGAAATGAAGAAGATGATTTCTTTCCAAGACATCAGCTCGCTGATGAAGAACCAGAAACTGTTATGGATCAACAAATCGATGAAGATGACGAACAGCCTGCAGAACCAGAAGGAGATGTGGAAGCCGGTCCTGTGGAAGAATAAGTAGCAGAGCTAGCACCGAGGAATACAGAAGACGTTCAACTGGGACCTTGTGTCTATGGACGGAATGGGTTCCCTTGGAGCTGTACACGTCCAAGCAGACGAGGTAGACTTCTTGCACAAATGTATTAATAATTAGTCCGGGACCCAAACAAGGGGCAGAAAATGTTAAGGAATCAATAGAAGCATGGAGTATCTTGTTGAGTGGAAATATTTTGAATAAAATATCTACTCATACAATTGATATAAATTCTGCAAAATATTTTTATGGCCACTATACTGTTAGACCAACTAATGTTGTAGAAATTATAGCTTTGTTTGGTTAGTTTTATTTGGTTGGCCTTTTACGAAGTGGCAGTCTAAATGTAGAAGAGTTATGGTCACACATTTATGGTAATGGTTTATTCAGGGCAACCATGTCAATGAAATATTTTCTCTCTTTAACAGATTGCTTACGATTTGATGATAAGACAACTAGACCAAGAAGGGTAGTAGTTAATAAATTTACCCACATTAGGGATATTTGGTATATTTTCAATACCAATTGTAGAAAGTATTATTCGCCTAGTAAGTTACACACGTAACGATAGACGAGCAATTGGTTTCAACCAAAGTCCGTTGCCTTTTTCTCATTTGCATGCCCAGTAAACCGGGTAAATACGGTATTAAGGTAATCATGATGAATGATGCTAAAACTTACTATATGGTGATGCAATACCTTACATCGGACAAATCAATGATCACCCACGTAACAAGCTGGTACCAGAGTATTACGTGCGTAAGCTAAGTGAAATCATATCGGGCTCCAAACGAAATATAACTTGTGATAACTGGTTTACCACTATTGTTGACTTGTCTAGAGGTGTAGCAAGAACTTCTTCCGCATCATCACCAGAGTTGGACTCATCTTCATCATCGTCGTCGCCTAGGTTGATTATTAAAGGTGGGTGTCTCATTCGAATCCATCTTCATCTCTCTGTCCCATTTTTCTTTAATGAGTTTCTCGCTGTGGTCCACATGCTTACTCTAGCTAAAATATGTATATGTATTCACACATACTGGCCTCACTTATAACATAAAACAAACAGTTAATAAGGGAGTAACTGTGGGTGATTGCAAATGAGTAGTTTGAACCCTCCTTAACACTAAATAAAACAAAATTTAGGAGGTCCAAAACACAACAAATAAGACAGGTCAAAAACAAGGGGGCAATAGGAGAGAGTGCTAGGAGTTCTAAGCTTTGGTTATGTTTCAGTAACATTCAAAGTCCAGAATCCGCTGTTCTCACCTAGTTGCGGATATGAATACTGGAGCGGTCTATCTCTTGATATGTAATTAAATGAGATTCATAACTATTGATGATACTTCCTAAACCAAAACAAATAACGAATAACATATATATATATATATATTTGATAACATTACCTAGGGCATGGTTGCTTATAATTACGAATAATATGTTGACTGTTTTCAATAGGTATTTATTTATCTATGATATAATAATATGACAAATATAAATATATGACAATATTGAAGAAGCCAAGAATTAGAGACATTTAATAGAATATATAAACAAAAAATTAGAGGAATCCTCGCATGTTTAAAATATTACCTAAATGGCTCAAGAATCGCCGTTACCCTATAAAAATGACAAGAAGTAAATAGGCGTTGACACGCACCAAAAGGTTCTTAAAAAAAATTAAGTTATACAATACTCAAAGGAGATTAAAAATTTAATAATAATTTCCTAAGTTAATCTGAACTGTATGTTTCCTTAATAATCGAGATATTTACCAAACCCGCAATGTATTAAAAGAAATCTCAAGATTAAGTAATATAAACAATACCCATAACAGATCATCAATATTAAGTTCTGACATGTTTAAAGAAAAAACTTAAGTCCCCAAGTACATATTACCTTTAATGCCCACAAGGCTGAATATCACAATGTTTAACAGATTTAGTTCCCTTATATCGATACTATCATGATAATCGATCTAACTCGTTTATATCACGAACTAACCAAAAAATCTATCTTTAACGAAGACAATATTGATCATGCAAAAGAAAAATATTCTTAAAGTAAAAAAAAGAGTTTTTTTTTGTTATCTTGAAATTTTATAAATAATATTGCCGAAAAAGGAATTTAGAATAATAAAGTTTACATGATTGAAAATCAAGAAATAATAAATTAAGCCGAAACGTGAATTTTGATCTTACATTATGAATGAAGCTAGAGCTCCTCCCGTTCTTAATTTGTCCAAGCCCAATAGTGATCATACATAGGGCACACACCACTATATATACGATACGACCCAGAAGACGGAGCGACGGAAGTAAAGGGGAGGGGTGGACATCTGGGATATTCGGGAAAGTTCATGGGCATGAAAGTACTGTTCTGGAACCATCGGAACTGTTCCATAGTGTTCCGTAATGAAGGGGCGAGAAGCACATCTTCAGCACCGAAGTTTTTTTTTCTATGCTCTTTGGCCTGTCAGTATCAACAATTGAGGCTCAGTATTGAGTTTAACATGTGTCCGGGTGGTTGTGGTCAGCCGCGCAGTTTATTAGTGTTCCCATTTGATGCGGCCGGCAGTAAGGTGGGGTAAGTTTCATCACTTTTATGTTGACTCTTTTAGCTAAATGCTACAAGTTGTGCACGGATCCTGTGACTTATCAAGGTTACTCATTAGCATGTCACCCTCTAAGAGCATCAAATCATGTGAAGCAAGGCGTAAAGGCAGGGCCATGCCATGCTATGATACAGAGAGGCGGCCGCATCAGACGGCACCATAAGGGGGTGGCATAAGCAGCGAAATCAAAGAACTGTTCAATAATTAAAAATCTTTACGCAACGCTTTTCTATATTGGTCTATGTTATTCCGATATTGATGTAAATGATATATGATTTATCGCACGCCTTTGTCTAAGCGCTTTCAGTACCCTTTGATTTCAGTTTCTGCTGCAGGTGCATCGTTGGCGAGAGCTCGCCGAAAGACTTTTGATCTGACAACGCGAAGCTATTATTTTTGTTGGTAATATACCACACGACCACTCCTAAAAGCTGAGGCGGCAATCATCACAAAAGACAATTGCACATGTTACGTGTTTATAGTTCTGCTTTGAGCTTACAATTATTGACAATATTTGATTTTAATGTTAGTTTGTCTTGAGAAGTGGAATGTGGCTGTGTTTAAATCAGTAAATCAGATATATATCTGTATCAGTATAATATTTTTGCATTTATACTAATTCAGTTTTTGTGTTTAAAAAGTAGACCAGGTAAGAGAATTGTTTTTTACAGCAATTGTAGTTACTTATTATCATTGAAAATGATTATGTTATGACAATAGGGACTCGAATTAAAAAGTTTCATTTGCATGGACTGGGTATATCTCAGGTGCGGGACGTGTGCCTGTGTGTTATAGATAGTTATTTAGGTAATATTGGGCTACTTTTGTGTACTGTGTGTGATAGAGAGAATTTCCTGCTGAAACTTAAGTTAAAGCCAGAAGGAAAAAGCGTCAATTTGACTATGAAGAAGCTGTCGATGAACCCCAAACAGAGGAGAATAAATTTAAAAGAAACTTTTTAAATTATATTCTGGATATTACCCTTAATTCTCTGAGTGAACGATTCATGCTTCTGGAAACCCAAAGCAAAAATTTTTAGTTTTTATATGACATTTTAAAACTCAAGGATATAGATGACAAAGCGCTAGAAAATTATTGTACCAGTCTCCAGTCAATACTTTCGATCGAAAATGGATCGGATATAAATGCTAATAATCTTCAATGTGATGTATACCGAATGCTACCATATTCTATGAAACCTTTGGATGTTTTAAATTATTTGTGCCAAAATAACTTGATTACTTTGTATCAGAATACTGTTGTAGCTCTGATAATTTTAATAACACTCCATGTCTCTCTGTAGCTAGCGGGGAAAGAAGTTTTTCCAAATTAAAATCAATAAAACACTACTTACAAAGTTCAATAAACCAAACAAAACTTAGAAATCTGTCATTAATTTCTATTGAATCTACAATGGCTGCCACTCTAGACTACACATCTCTAATTCAAGAATTTGTTAAAGTTAAGTTTAAGGGTAAAACTGTAGAATATAGTTGTATAGTTGATTTCATTATTTTAAAGTAGTTTATATTTTCAAAACAAAAATAGTATTCGTACATTTTGTGCAGTTTTTTTCAAACCACAATCAAACTATTTTATACAAGAATTGGACCTATGCAAACATATTTAACACTTTCTACACATTTGCTCAGCGAGACTTTCACCCAGATACACGAATAATTTGAAGCCCATAATTTCAGCAATTTGTTCAATAAAACTTGCTTCCTTTGAAATGTATGTCACTGTCTCTGATGGCCAACAAGACAGTATCCAATGACACGTGTTTCCTGAGAATTATCAATAAAAGGCACATAATTCACCAGGAAATGGTTTTCTGATTCTCTTCTTTCCAGGAGTCTCAACTTCATCATTGTTCTTTTCACAGTAACTGAAATTAATATTCAGCCAATAGCTTACTTCATCAAGCATATCTACAGATAAAACTAACCTTTGAAATAAATTCTAGAATAAAAGTGTGATAAGGCGAGAGGGTACGCCAAAACCAATACATATAGGCCTACTTTTTTATAAAAAATAAATGTTAACTAATTTTCTTCCCTCATACCAGTAAAAAAAACCATGAGAATCAATAAATGACTATTAAAATTCTGTGGCTCTTTGGCAAAAGCTGATATGTCAAAAATTTGAGGTTTTGAGTTATCATTACTAGTATATTTTGTAAAATGTTTTCTTTAATCTGGCAGAAGCTGATATGTCGATATTTGCTTATTTTTGGTAATATAGTGAAAATAAAAACTTGATATGTCACCATCTGCATTTTTGTTCTCAGCCAAAATATGATATTTCTAAGATTGTTTACAAATTTTTTTGGCAAAAGTAGTTATCTCAACTGTAGTTAGTAAATAAAGTAAAGTTCTTCTTTGCCATAATATGATATGGTAAAATATCATCCTTATTCATTGGATGAGGTTAGGAAATTTTGTAATTTATTCTATGCCAAAACATGATATGTTGACATATCAACTTCTGGCTTGCCAAATACAAGCACTTTTGCAAAGCCTAAATATGATATGTTGGCTGAACTCTGGTGGTTTTCATACAAAACAGACAGTCCAGAATATTAAAAGATTGAGTGAAGTTGTGTGAAAGTGATTGATAGTTTTTTTATAGTTACGATCATTCATGAATGAGAATATTATGTCGGGATTTAAAAAAAGGGAATGTGAAAAAAAAAGTAATGCAAAAAGATTTGAAACCAGAACAGAAAAAATTATGAATGCAGCAGCCAAACTAACAAGTCAACAAAAAATTATTAACACAGGTAAGGTTACTTCTAGGTTAGTTATGTGTAAACCTAAGTTTTTTTAGTTGAAACTTTTATAGGTTTAATATTGTAATATTTGATAAATTATGTGTAGGTCATGTAGGTTATTTATTAGTTTGACCTGCTATATACTTTTTGAAGTTTTAATATTGTATAGTAGTTTTAATATAATGTAACTTACAAGCTATGTATGTTTTGTATTGTTTAAAAGTTGTATCTATAATTCAAAGTTTTAATATTGCAGTTAAGAATTATGTTTAGGTTGTGTTAGTTATTACTTTTATTTAAACTACTACAAATATTTAGAAATTTTAATATTCCGTATAGGTTATCTAAGCAAGTTCTGTTTTGGCTTAAATATGCTGCAGGCAATATAAAATTTTACTATTTTAGTATTGTGTGTAGGTTGTGTAAGTTTTGTTTAGTTATTATTCTGCTATAAACATTTTGAAGTTTTATTATGGCTGCTATATTATTTTATTGTTTTTCTTTTACAGATCAATTGAATCATGACATGGAGAACTCACATCCATCCACTTCAACTTCTTGTAACACGGATGTGGACCCTGGAGTAAATTTATTGAGTACTAGTAAGTGAAAAATACTAACTATATGCATTCGAGTTATTATTTAGTTTACTAAAGTTAACAGAATATGTGTTTTTGTAAGATTTAGCTTGCAAGTCACTAATTGGATCTGTGCTTTGTTCTCAGATCCTGTGATGATTACTGAAGATACCCCTGTAGATATTGACCTTGGCTTTAGGGATGGAGTGGAGGAAGTCTCATGTAGTGTTTTACATTTGAGTGATGTAAATCTTTTAGGAAATGGACGCAATCTAGTGGTTGTATCAGCAGAGGAAAATGTAGATCTATCCGGGTGTCACAATCTAGTGATTGTATCAGCAGAGGAAAATGTAGATTTATCCAAAGAACATTCCCACGACATGTTCAACCTTAAAAATGTATCCACCGATTTTTCTGAGACAACTGATATTTTTAATCTAGACGTTGATATTACATCAAATGAGATAGAGGTAGGCAATGCATATGAGGATTTAGATCCTGATTATGTACCAAGTAATGAACATGAGTCTGATTATGATTATGCACCAACAGAAGAAAAGGAACAAGATGGTGTAATAGATAATGTTAAAGTTACTGAAACTGAATATTCCAGAAATGAAGCTGATATTTTACCACCAAAAAAGAAGATAAAATATGATAGAGCTCTGGAAAAACAAAAGAAAAATAAGGGGTTAGAGTATTTAACAAGACAAGGAGAAATTTGCCCAGGAAGAAGCTTCTGATTCCTAGAGAACTGTTGTCGCAAACAATGTAATTTGAAGATTGATAAAACAAAGCAGGAACAAATATTTAATGATTTTACGGGCATAGGAAATCAGTTGACGAAAGACCAAATATTAGCAGATAATATAGTTATAAAAAGTAAAGGTAATGAGCAGAAAGGAAGAAGCATCACGGGACAGACTAAAGATAGACTGGTGACTATAAATTTTACAACACCATTACTTGAAAACAAAGAAGTCATTTGTAAAAAAATGTTTCAAAATATTTTTGGTATAAGCAGAGGAAAGATCGATGTAAACGTACATAAAAAAAAGGCATCAGAAACAGGGATCATAGGTGGTGATGGGAGATGGAAACATGAGACTATAAATAAGAGAACATCTGAAAGAGAAGCAATAATAGAACACATTGAGAGTATTCCTAAGTATCAAAGCCATTACTCAAGATGGCACACAAGAAAAATGTATTTTTCTTGTCAAATGAATATAAAAAAACTTCATGAAATGTATGTTGTAGAGAGAACTGAAAAAAAGTTTGAGCCATTACCGTACAAGACTTATGCTAAGATTTTTAATAGCCTAGGTTATAAGTTTAAATCACCAAGCATAGATACGTGCAAAACATGTGATACTTTTACGAACAAATTAAATTGCACAAAAAATGAAGAGGCAAGGCAAAAACTGGAAAGTGACAAAAAAATTCATCTGGAAAAGGTTGACCTAGGATATACCTGGGCCATTCCACGAGAGAAGAGACATGACCACTTTATTTTAATTTTCTAGTAAAAATTTTGAAACAAGTCTCATTTTACTCAGA
>CABFWO010007608.1:0-10007 GCA_902155825.1 Timema genevievae | reverse complement strand
ATTTATTTATTTTGGTCCCTGTATTAATTTTTATATTTGAAATCAAACAACCCAATAAAATTGATCCAATTAATGTTTCAAATAAACAATTCTAATTTATTATAAAACAATTTTGAAAATATCGCGAAGGAAGGGGAAAATCTTAAAATGACTGAGAAACGACAAAGAGCATTGAGGTTAATTTTACCCAGGTGACTTTTCGCGGCGGTTTCTCCATCCTTGTTCCGTGCTGATGAAAGATAACTTCCTCTAAACTCTTTTCTTCAGGCATACCCACCTTGAGTAAATCATTACTAGCCTCCATCTTAAACATATCAATTTAAAAATAATTACTAAACAATTAGAGAAATGGAAATAGCAAACATAATGTTTATAGATTAACTTATTCTGCTCTCCACATATAAATTATATAAAAAAATAAAATATTTTTAACATTATTTTAGCCTTTAATTTTCCTAATTATTTTACAAAACTTTTTCAAATACCTATATAAATATTTTAATATAATTATACGCATACAAAGGAAAAATGGCGCAAAACGGCTGTGTTAAATTAAACATTTAAAGGAGGATAGAAGATTATAAGGCTAATTAAAAATACAACAAAACATATAATTATGTAATTTTCGGGGTACATCTGTCCCTTTCTTCAGCAGAAGAAAGAAAAACACAGACTGAACTACGGCAGCTTGGCTAGAGGTTGTAAAGGGTGTTTTATTCTTTTCTGCCAAATAAGGGGACTGATGCACTCCAAAAATTACATGACTTTTTCAATTGTGAGGCCTACAATCTTTAGGTGTGTTCACCTTGCCTTTCTACCCTCCTTTCAATGTTTAATATAATATGTATGCATAGTAATGAATCATTTCTATGATTGTATTGAATGTAGACAGCCAAGGTCATATATGAGTGTAGTTAAACAAAAGTGGTACTGCAGTGTTGTGATTTGTCTCTTGTCTGGAGTGGGCTGGTCCTGTGGCTGAAGGTTTGTTAACATTTTGATTTGCACTGCTGCATGATGGGAGTCTGCAAATAGCATGTGGCACGTGGCATAGGATGTGTTCATATGTGTTGTGACCCAAAAGATGGTATATTTTTACAATGCTTATAAATAAAGGATCTTATAACCTATCTAAACAAAATAACAACTTATATCCGACTAATATTTTTATGAGACAACCTATGTTAGGAATTAATCTACAAGCTAGAATTAATTACATCCATTACGGTTTCCAGTCATTTGCCTGTGGTCAGTTTTTTAAATTTAAGCCATATTATATTTTCCACTACGGGCTGGCTAGTACTGTCGTAGCTTTATATGTCTTATAATCTATCTTACGGCTAGGACAGGCAAAACATCCTGTCCCCAGCCTTTAATTCATCACTTTGAAAGGGTAAATCCACATTTAAACAATGATAAATTTTCCGGCCATGCTAGGAATCTAGCCCGGGACGCTTAGCTCAGTGGACAAACACACTACCGACTGAGCTAAGGTGTCGGATCTTATGTGATAAAACATGATGAATCATAAAAATAAAATAAAATTACACCTTAGATACCCCGTTATAATTGGTAGGTTTGTCTATAAATTATTTAAACATTTTACTTGTATTTTAACTGTACATGGGTATAATAAAAAAAATTTATTTTAAAACCAAATACGTTATTTTCTGGGACAACTTTTGAATACAACCCGTTTTGGTGGCCGCATTGTCTAAGGCCTCATTCTCATGTTAGACTATAGACTGCCGATTACAGGGAGATCTAGGTTCAAATACCGGTCGGTTTTACTGAGGGTGGTTTTTCCCAAAAGATTTCCCACTCTCACTCCACGCAAATATGGATACACTTCCTCTAAAATTCAACTTTTCTCATTCCTGAATAATTAGCGTAATCAGTACATATACATATCACCTGAACAGGTATTAAGATGCGGTATTAAAAATTAGATATTACATTTTTATTTCACTATGGTTATTATTTTACCAGAAATAATGACAGAGTATTGTGTAGTTAATCCATCCACTATCTATAACAAGAGACTAGATTATATAATCCCAACATTGACAAATAGCTTAGGGCCTACTATAATTATAAATATGACGAGTAAAACTTACATTAGGGGAACTATAAAGCTATCTAATTATTTGGCAGTTTCTTCATGCTTGATGGATTCTGATTTTCTAGTTTCACAATTTGTTGGTTGTAATTTTGGTAATATTTGATAACTATTCTTTTTTTTTGGAACATCCATTGAATGCTTGGAAGGGAAATAAAACTATTCGGTTGCACCCAGCACAGTTTTTCTTTGTATTGGGTTGATGATAGATCATAATTTCTTCATTTTCCCTTAAATTTGATGCACACTATTTGTTAATCAAGAGCTTGTATCATCTTTTCTAGCACCATCAATTGCACACTCTTTGACCACTACAGATATCTGGTCATCATCTCTGCATCCTCACAGTTGATTTAAAAGATGCACAGCTACCAGATTCTCATAATGTTCATGTAGATATTTTGCATTAGTATTTTCTACACAAGTTGGTTAAGCACAGTAGGGTGGTGTGTCTGCATTATTAAGGCTAACCCTGTTTCCGGTTATCAAATAAAGCATCTCTCTTCTGTTAAGAATAGTGCTTCAGAGTAGGACTCGTCAAGTAAGATGGTTACATCACATAATATCGGTGGTGGTTGAGTCTTTAGTCCAACTATCCAGCACAGTCTGATGAATGAAATTCACGGTTCCTGGGAGATATTTTCGTCTAACATACAGTATTTGACTGTGATTTTTCATTAGCTCTTTTTTTATTTGTTTTTTTGTTTGTTTTGTTCTTCTTTTTTTCCTTTCTCAATCATCAGAGATTTCTGAGATCGAATACTTCCCGATCTCCCCACATCTCACAAGGATCCGAGTGCACAAACAAAACATCACCCCTCTAAGGGAAATCCTCTGTTATCCTGTCACAACACACGTGACTAATCCTCCGCCTATATTTTCCACCTACAAACGAACTGCGCCCTCTTATATCCACGTGTCACCCTCTAGAGTCACCCATAGAAGGCCTCCGCCCCCGCCCCGTATATCATCTCATAATAATTCCACACTAAGGTTATGGTCAGGGGTGAAAGTACCCTCCCAGACCCATATCAGCACTCCAAGAAACCGTCACGAATCTTGCCACACTCCTACGGCGTCTGATGCAAATATAAGGTTTCTTAGAGAACGGTTGAGTCATAAACTCGGCGTAGCTTCTAAGGAAAGTAATAGAATCACCAGAAGGGGTGCACAAGACATCACCAACCCTAAAAGGCCAACTAGGACATTATCTTCAAGTCCTGTACCAAGCAGCTGGTCATATTCTACCACATCAAGTCCAACGGCCATGTTCAGAAGTAGATCTACTCCAGTGGAACTACCGTCTGGTAGAAGAACTAAGATGGATACGACAATTGCACTGCGCTCAAGAAGAGCTCAGCAAGACGCAACTTCAGCCAGACTGAGCAGATCTCCTGATCTATACTCTCCGTCACAAGCCCGCAGAACCTTCCAAAAAACACAGGATGACAAAGAAATCAAGCAAAGACCAGGATCGAGGTCCCTACCCCCCGGTACTGTGATCAAGAGTTCGACCACTCTTTATTCCTCGGCAAGAAACTCTCCCTCAAGACGCGGCAGGCCTGAAGAAAAGTCTCTTCGCGTTACTGTAGCCATCTCTGCCAAAGGGAGGGAGCTGCTAAGATCTTGCGCAGCATCGACGTCTCACTCACCCCTCTCTGCAACTCCGAAGGTAAGAACAAAGACTAGCACCAGTCCAGTTTCAACCAGTATCACAAAACGTCCTTGCAGAAGTGTAAGTAGAGAAAGTTCATGTTCGGATCACGTGGGGATGTCTAAAACATCAAAACATAACCCTTCCTCCAGCTTGTCTCTTGTCAGTGATGAAGGTAATAGAAAAATAAAAAGGAGCGATATCATAGAATCAAGAAAACGTTTAAAGGATAAATCTTCCGGGGGAGGAGAAAAACCACAATCCCCACTATCTGGAATAAAACCAGCTCTTAAAAAATCACTTAGCTCAATTCCATCCTCAATTAAAGGAGCTCTGAAAGAAGATAAATTGAGTACAGATACATCTTCAAAAAAGAACAAAAAAATCAGGTCGGATAGTAACGGCGGTAAGTCTTATGGTAACTCTCCAGGTAAGAAAAATGGACCAACCTCAAAAACAACGGCTAAAAGTAGGAATGGTGTAAATGGGGGGTCAGAAAAAAGAAAAAGTAGGAGCGAAAAGAAAATATCAGGAGACCCCGTGTCAAGAACGACCACATTCACTAATCTCAGTGCAGTGCCATTAAATGAAGCTAATTTAACTCAGTTTGGAAGTTTTGAAAACCTTCACACTACAAACACCCAATTTGGAAGTTTTGAGGATCTTTCCACCACGAATTGGACACAAGAACAACCATCCCCGTTAAAATCAGATTCCTTTTTTCAACATCTACTGCTTAGAGGAATGTCTTCACCCACACCTTCTGTGTCTAGTAGTATCTGCAGAACTTCTTCAGTTCTTGAAAAGGCTAGAAGATTTTATGAACAAGCAAACTTTTCCAGTGCCAACAAAATACCTTATAAATCTGAACCTTACCTAGGTCTAATCAATGTTTATTTGGCCCAAAAGCGCCCTGTAACAGAATCAAAGTTCCGAAGCCTGGATCGTGATAAGAGAGTATCCTCGCGTTCTCCAAGTCCTGGTAGGCTGCATTCAAGAAGGATTCTTCCTTTTATTTCTCGAAGTAATATCAAGGAAGACAACGAATCAGTTCGTTCCCTTGTCTCATCACGTAGCAGAACTCCTGAAAGTATCAAATTTACGATGAAACACAGAAGCTCCAGTGAACCTCCTATATATCCGTCAAATGTTACGTCTAGGTGTCAATCTCCAACAAAGGACGTCATTCAGAAACCATTAGTAAAGACTGCACCTGAAATATTGGAATCACCACGACCTCGTTCACCAAGTACTTCCCCTTCTCCTATACGCTCCCCTGCTTGTAGGAAGATACGTGGCGCACGCGCGCAGACTGCAAAGACCGTTGAAAGCATCATCGGTGTAAAGAAGAAACCAGTCTTACGAGCTAAAAGTGCCGGGGATGTAGAAGAAGTAAAACAGTTGAGAAGAAAGTTACTTAGTACACCTCCCCCTTCACAAGCGCAAAGTACCAGTTCTTTGAATCTTTCTCACATAACAGACCATGGGGAATACCAGTCATATGTCATGGAACTATTTCACTCAACGAAAAAGTCAGAACGATTTAAGGATCTACACAAATTCTACGCTAGCCTGGAAAGAATGGGTCAGCTTGAAAGAACAACATCCATAGGGGACCTGAGGCCTCGTCTTAAGGGGGAGGAAATAATAGACTACGATCGTTGGAAACAATTAAGAACCAAAGAGAAAGCTGAAGAAGAGTTAAAGGTGTTATATAGTAGATTAAAGGAAGCTCAAAAAGAAAGGGACTTTCTGTTTAGACCACATGATGCAGAGTCACTAAGGTGGAAAGGTGAATGTGATCGTGGATTGAGATGCAGGGAAAAGTCGGTTGAAGACCTGCGTCAACAATTTCACAAGTTTAGTGTTGAAGATTCTGAGTTAGAGGCAACTCGTAGAAGGGAGCTTGAGGCAAAGAAGGATGTCTATAAGCCTCTTTGGAGAGGTTCTTCGGTGTTAGATCTTGCTACCAGTCTTACTACAACCAAAGCATCACATAGAGGCAGAGCAGTGACTGCTGATTCTCGGGATAGTCGTCCAACAGTCTTATTAACCAGACCTCCTCCTCCTTCGGCCAGAGATTTATGCAGAGGTATAGGAAGTAGATTATGGAGCAGTTTGTCGATGGACCAAGTTAATGCTTTGAAGAACCAATTGAGTGAGATATACAGTTCAGTGTCAAACATTCCAAAAGATCGACCCACCCATGACCAAGATATTCGCGATCAGTTTGAAATCGCTGTAACTTCAAGGAAAGAAACTTCTCCCAAAAAATATTATGAGGAAGAGAAAGATAGCCTGCATGTGAGATGTAATTCACTTTTGACAAGAGATCAGCTTTATTCACCCCTTGTTCGCAGAAGAGAGGCTAGAAGGACAGAAAGCTTAAAAGCAGACTCAATTAGTTCACTCCCCCATTGGAAAAGAAGTGCAACTAAAATAATTGAGGACATAACCATACCAGAGTCTGAACGCTTGGCCTCTCCTATTGCAAAACCTCTATCCGAATCCGAGAAGAAACGCCTCTCTTTAACTCTTAGTCAAGAGGTTTTAGATAGAGTTACAAACAAGGGCAAGAAACCTATCCTTTCTCTAGTTGGAGCTAAGGAAACTAGAGGAGCAATCGCTGCAGAAGCTCCCTTGAATAGTAGACGAAAGTCTCCAACGTCAAGTGCAAGTCCTGTTCTATCAGACACTGTATCCCCACGCACTTGTTACTCTTTAGAAATGTCTGAAGAAGATGGTTCTTCGGACCGCCAAGCAACTGCATCGACGTCTTTGGCGCACCGTGGAAAAAATAATTTTCTTTTAGTTTTAACACCTTCTGGAGATACGCAGAGTCAGCAAAATGAAGTGCAGAAAGCTGTTGAGGAATGGGCGAATTCAAAACCTTACTCAACTGTGAAAACAAAATCATCTGCAAGTGGGGCTTTAGTTAAAACGGTTGAAAGCGGCGTGAGGTCTAATGTAAACGGAAAATCTTCAGGTAATGGAGTTTTGGCGAGACTGGTTCGTACGACATCAACAAGTGAGACAGAAAGTGCAAGCTCAGAAACTTCCACTAAGACAGTTATTCACCGCGGAAGTAAAGAAGAGGTTCAACAAAAAGTGTATTTTTTCGAGCGACGAGATGAGGAAGCAGAACAAGACAGGGGTTGGGCTAGAGGTAGAGTATGCCGTAGTGCAAGTGATGTAAGATCTTCCCATCATCCAGCTATTGCTTATACTACCCGTGCGAAGAGTGCTCCAAGTTCTTTTGCCACTTCAGGAACGACCATCGAGAAATCTCTTGTCTACGAGAGGGAAAAGCCCTCAAACACGTCAACTCTTTGCCCTTCCCAATCCTACTCCGATTTCAAAGAACTCTTTGGGGAAAAGCACCGAATGAGATATGCAACTGCTCCATTATCTTCACGAAGCAAAAGACTGGAGTCTGTATCGCCAGTAAGGCCATCCCCATTGCCTATCGAGTCATCGGAAAGAAGGGAAGACGTGGATTATCGAGCACTGTCTCAAGGTTCTGTGAGCCCTTTCAGGACTCACTATAGTAGTAGCAGCACCGAAAGCTTGTTCCACCAAAGATATAGAAGTGCCTCTCCCGATCCAACCAAATATTGGAGAGCCTATCTGAGGATGGTGAAAAGAGGGGACGTACGTCGACTTCGAGATAAATTTGAAAGTCTTGAAGACTTATATTACTGGACATATTTTGACAGGAAGAAGGAAAGAGTCCCTCCTAAGAGATATCGTAGTGATCCGGAACTGGCGAGGAACTTCCTGTCCCGCAGAGGTACCGACGCTCATCGCGTTGTGGTTAGAGGCCAGGAAGTTGGTGACGTCCGATGGTTGAGGAGACGCTATGAGAGCAGTGGGAGCAGGGGAAGGAGCAGAATCAGAAAAGGAAGGGTAGCTTCTCCGGTTTTGAAGACTCCACTACGAGCCGAGGACCGTTTCATGCCTCACATCAACGTCATCAGCAAACTAGCCACTCTACAACAGAGATCATCCACCGTACCTTCCCGGCGAAGAACCGCGGACCTCCTAGAAGGCGATGATGGGTTTACTCACTACCACAGAGGAGAAGTAGGACGTATCTGCGACAAGTTCGAACATCTTTCTCTTTTAGGGCAAATGTTCACATCGACACCAGACGTCCGCGAACTGAGAGATATCGCCCCGTATCTAGGATGCCAGTGGGTGGCTCACAAATACCCCGACAGTTCCAAAGACCCACATTCCAGATCCTTATCCTCTCCCGAACTACGGCGTTCCCCTCGCATTCCCTCCCCTCCTTCCAAGACTAAGAGACCTGCTTCGTCGTCTCCCGCCAGACGACGTCATCAGCAACCTTCCTCCATCCTAAAGTCTCAGCAGAGTCCTCGGTCGGGATATGACGTGTTCGCTAACCAGCAGTTCGACCCCAGCATACATCGTCCGCTATACCGGTACCAGCCTCCTGTTCAGTCTACCCCTACCAGTTGGTGGGTGCGTCAGGGTGCTTATGGCTACACTGGCCCTTCATCTCGGCCTACTGTTACTTTCAAAGGTGCCCTCATCTTTTTTGTATCCAAATGCATCTAATTAAGACTTATTTCAACGTGACTTTGTGATACACAATATAATGTATATTTTAGGAAAATACATACAATTTAAAATCAAACTATTTTACAAAATAGTATCATTTGTATATAAATATATATAATTCAACGTTTAGTTACCTTTAAAGGGATATAAATACAATTCAACGTTTAGTTACCTTTAAAGGGATACTTATATACAATTCAACGTTTAATTATCTTTAAAGGGCTATATACAATTCAACGTTTAATTATTTTAAAGGGATACTTATATAAAATTCAACGTTTAATTATCTTTAAAGGGCTATATACGATTCATCGTTTAGTTATTTTTAAAGGTATACTTATATACAATTCAACGTTTAATTATCTTTAAAGGGATATATACAATTAACGTGTACTTATTTTAAAGGGATACTTAAATCCAACTCAACGTTTAATTATCTTTAAAGAGCTATATACAATTTAATTATTTTTATAATTATTTAATTATTTTTAAAGGGATGTATATACAATTTAACATTTAATTATTTTTAAAGGGATATATATATATATATATACAATAAACGTTCAATTATTTTTAAATGGATATATATATATATCCCTTTAAAAGTAATTAAACTTTGAATTATATATTAATTTTTCCTAACAAATTGAATATGGAATCTCACAGATAATTATTATTTTTATGCATACATTATTTTAACAAATGCATGCACTGTTTTGTTTTTTTCTGTGTGTCCGTGTTTGTACTGAAGGCGAATGTTGTATTGCACCCCAGTGTTTTGTTAAAGTAGTTGACTGTTGTTTCTTGTGTTCTTGTCACGTGACCCCGTATAGAGCCGGGGATTGGGCCAGTGACACGTGACTACCATCCCAAGGACCGCCCATCAGGTAGGAGAAACAGGATAAACTTTACATTCTGATGTTTGGAACAGCATTACCAGGACCTAGGCCCCTCACCCCCCCTCCACCTCTAATATAGTTGTATTATTCCTTTATTTTTGTACTCGTGCACTTTATTACATAGTTGTGTTCACATGTTACGAAGAAAAAAATGCATATGGTATTAAAATTAGAGATGCGTCGCTCGAATCCCTCGAATCCTCAAATCCTATAAATCCTCGAATCCTTAAATCCCTCGTATTCCCAAATCCCTCGATTCTTCAAATCCCTCGAGTCCTCAAATCCTATAATCCTCGATTCTTCAAATTTCTCGAATCCTCAAATCCCTCGAGTCCTCTAATCCTTCGTTTTCTATGGTATTTGAGAGATTCGAGTTTCATAAAAATCTCAAAAAAAGTATCTCGAATACAAATGAAGACAATGGCTACAATCCTACAAATAACAATTTTAATCAATTGGTAAAATACATTATATAGACTTTATTAGATGAGATTTACAAAATAACAAAAAAAAAAGCACAAAATTGTATTAACATAATTAATTTAATAATAAAAGAAAGTGTTCTCTTTGATGCTCAACCTTTCCTTTTATGACGACGTCAAACTCCCAGAATTGTCTTCTTTCCTTCAAGTCATCCAATATTTAAATCCTCCTTCTTCCTAAGCTCCTCTTTCCCTCAACCTTCCAACCTTTTTAGACTTACAAAGGCAAACAATACAAGTTTTTTTGTATATATATATATATATATATA
>CABFWO010007607.1:0-23757 GCA_902155825.1 Timema genevievae | reverse complement strand
AGGACGCTATTGTTGTTGGCGGCGACTCTCACAATGCTTCTTAATACGGGCTAGCAGGTTATTAACCTTGCCATCCCCATTACTGCTTACAAGGTTGCAACCCATCTTATTTTCTACTGTGTTCAGTAAGGAACCACAGCACTGTCAGTATGGTAACTACTCGTAATGCTTCTTGCATTACCTGATTTTGTGTTTTTTTAATCAGTACCGATATACGTTTTAATATTTGTAACATAGCTTTTAAAAAGTTATGTTATATTGGTTATCAAATTTTAGCTAAAATTAATATCTACATTTAGTTTGGTCCTTTAGGGTGTCTTTTAAGGGCCCCAAAATCAATAACCGCACCAGGGCCCACCCATATAGCAAGCCGGCCCTGCTTGAGGTGATATCTTCACACAAGCCTTTTGCTTCTGATTCATTGTGTGCAATACTATTGGCTGAATTTTCTCTGGGTTCCTTAACAAAAGAAAGTAAAGATGAAAGCAGAAGATAACCTTCAATTTAATACATCAAAACAAGGGGTTTGGAGTTTCTTACTTGTTTTGTTGAAACACTCCAGCCCTTCTTCCTAAACAACTGTTAAAATAGCATATTATAGCATTACCAACTTGTTGTATAAATTCTTTGCATTTGTAATATGTAATTTGTAATTTGAATTTGTAATATATCCAAATATAAATTTGTAATTGCCCGGACAATTTCAAAGTGTGTAGAGCATCTAGTTACACTTAAGCTCTTTAGAGAAAAATGTGGTTTCTTCTGTGTATTTAAAATCCTCCATTTTCGTGGAGATGCAGAAAAGAAAACATACAGCTCCTGGAAAGCCAAAATAGTCAACAACTTCAAGTTCAGTTGACACTGCCTTTTCTCCAACAAGGTTAAGTGAATGGGCTGCACATGGTATGTAGTCTGCATATCTGTTAATGTTTTTAAATAGTGCTGCCAGCCCTTTCTCTGAGACCTTCATGTTGTATGCATTATCATAGGACTGGCCTCGGATATTTTCAAGTAAAAGCTTGTGTTCACCCAGTACTTATTGTATTTTGTCGAACAAGGTCATGGCTGAATGGTTTTCTATAGGTAAAAATGTTTTTAAAAAATCTCTCACAGGGTTTTACATTATAGCAGTATCGAACAACTACCAGCTGGTCAACATGTGTAAGGTCAGGCATAGAGTCGACAATAATAGAGTAGTATTTGGTATTTAGGTTGTTGATATGATTAACAGTTTCATCTTGTACATATTTTCCCATAATTTCTATTAATTTTTCATACATGGTTTTGGATGGATAAGTAGCACTTAGTTTTCCATTTATCTAGATATTCATGTAAAAATGGGTCAAATCCTGCAATTAGTTCAATGGCCCCCATAAAGTTTCCATTATTGGGTGAGCCCCACTTCTCCTCGAAACCTCTAAATGCCAAAATTCCTTCACTTAAAAACTTTTTTACAGTTACAACTCCTTTCAGTAATTCAAAATAGTACTGTATGGTTTTTCTTGTTACCACCCACTCTACTACCTCTTAGCTACGGCCACACTAGACTAAAAGGAAAGTGGGTTTAATCTAAATAAGTAAGACATTAGCAACAATTAAATAAAAATATGAATGTTTTATTCAAGATAACAACAATGAAACAATAATTTACATGGCCTCGAAAATCCATCGGGGGTATGTTGAAAGTCATTTCAATAATAAAGCGCAGTTCGATCATGTGAATGTTTCCAATCATGAAACATATCTTTAAGTCAACTAGGTCAGTCTGGAAGAGACAACAACTCGACCAAACTACACTATGTCAGTTTCACAACATCGAATATCAACAAAACAACCTTAAGTGTTGACAATTAGAACAAATCATTACTTTATAAATATCTAGTCAGATATTTATACGACTACAAAAAAAGAGCCTAATGGGCATCTTTGAAATTGTTACAAAAGAGTCTGCTTCACTACATTGAATACAGACAGAATAAAAAAGGAAAGTTAAATTTAATATCACTCAGATATTTCAATGAACACGAGAGTTTGGCTTACCAACCTTAAGTCAAACTCCCGCGGGACTATTAAATGTCGACACAATTAAAGGCGTTAACAAGATCCCTACTTGTTAATAATATAAAATATGACCTACAAAAAAATCTAGTTAAACCACAAGTAATTTCAATTAAATAATTAAGAAAATATTAAAGTCTAAATCAATCAATCAGCAAAATTTTACCTTACTTTAATATATAATTCAAATAAAAATCAAATAAGAAAACATTATAAAAAAGGGATTTTACATTTACTTAGTCTGCAAAATTCAGTCATTTAAATTAAATACTTCTAGCAAAAATAAGTTTATAAATGTGGCAAACTAATATTTTAAGTGACTTCACAGACACTAGCGCCCAAGTGGCGGCAAAAACAATTAGCTGTCTCATAACAAAGTTTAATTTTATTAACTAAAGAATACTTTTATTAATTTACGTTGCCTATCCCGGCTTATTCCAAAAATTGCTTTACTTTAATTTCAAAATTGTACAAGCCATAATTCAAGTCTATTAAAATAATATCGATGAAGTAATATAAACAAAATACGTAATCATCCTGTAAATGTCCAAGTCCAGGATATGACCTCTCCAGACGGCGTCGAATATAAATGTTTAAGACATGACTCCTCCTGAAGGCGTTGAAAATTAATAGTCGATTGGTCTTCAGAATCGCCAGGTTTATATAGTGTTTCTAGTCACTTGGGGTTGGAGTGGGGGATGTCCATATTAGTCGGTGACGTCCCTTCGGCCGTTTTCGATGGATGCAGAGCAGCATGTAATCCATCGATCAAACTAGGATTGGCGAGCCTGTCTCGATCACGTACACCAGTGTTGATAGAGATCTATTTGACTAGTACACCTGTAACGTACAAACATGATGTCTTGGTGGTTGATACCATCTTGCCCGCCGGATGGCAGGATAGTCACAGCTTAGTTGTTGAATGAGTCTTTGGCCAGTTCCAACAGAATCACTTTGACCCGTCCGCTCGGAACATCAGTAGCTGGCTCACCAAGGCTTGTTCGTCCCACTCTTCAATCTAGGACGTGACGTGTATACTCCAGTCTTGAAGGTTGTTCTAGCCAGAAGATACAAAGGGTAAGTACATAAACAGTTTGTGATGACGGGGAGTTTATTCTTGTTTGATTTTGTTTAATATTGTTCTTGATATAGACTGAATCTACATTGGACTACAACAGAGAAGCTTACTATTGCAGGAAGTTTATTACTATTGAGGTTTCATATGGAGTGGGTAGTATGACTCGTAAGGAAAACCTTTGCGTGAAGCTTAATATGGGGGGTAGTATGATGTAACATGTTACAAATGTTACATTCTCATCTGCTCTTCAAGGTGCTGATCCACGGTATTTTTATTCGACTTTCATGTTATCCAACACAACATCGCTTTCTTATGTTCCACGATGTCTTCAATACTCTTCAGAGCTGTGTGTACATTCATCCAGTCAGAAAACCCTACTGCTGTAAGTGATGTTGGCATTTAGAAAAGAGTTTGCAAACGAAACAGTATATACAGCCTTTGCTCTTTGAGTAAACTAACCAGGATCTCATCACAGTCTGACAATTTTTTAATCCCTTTTCAAAATATTTGTTTAAGAAACTTCTATTTTGTTCCTCGTAAGCCCTGCTTGATTTATAATTTATATCATTTAGTTTTTTATTTTGTAAAAAAGCTATGTCTTGCAATAAACAGTTTTGTATGAAATCCTTATTAAAATGTTATGGGCCATTTTCCGAGGTCACTGTAATCTTTGAAATCACTGAATTTGCTGCCTGCTTAGTTTCTGCTCATTCTCTTCTTGTTCCGCAGTACTTAATGTTAACCATTGTGATAGTCATTTGTATCAAAAGCGTCAACGGTGGGTTGAATATTGCTAGAAAGAGCTCCCACAGTTTGCGCACTTTCACTGGCTTCCATATTGTTTTTCTTGGCTTGTTTCAAATGTAGGTGTTGACAAACTTGACATTGCCATATAGTTTATTAGTTTTCGACATTTAGTGATTTCGTCAGATTACTTTTCCTTTAGTTTGCGTTTTTGGTGTCCACTTAAGTACTTTCGTGAACTTCTTGTTATTTCTTAAGGGTCTTGATCTCTGTTAAAAAGGGGAAAATATTACATTAGCCACAGAAAAACAGCCAACTCACTGCGACACTCCACCTTTATAATATATGTGCTACTGACTCTCAAACTTTTTGATGGTTGAAATAAATAGACTATAAGAAAAAAAAATCAATTTGAGTTGTGTGACTATTGGAGTATTCTTTGAAAAGAAACAAATTCAGACCTACTTTCTGAGAAAGTGTTTTTTCCCTTTACGGCTAGCCTACATGTTACTTTAACCCTATGTAGGGAAAAAGATGTTAGAAAATAAAAATTACAACATAAATTTTGGTTTATTTGTTAAGTGGAAACCTTAATAAAATCACCCAAAAATAGCCATTTTTTTACAAAGTTTAGGTTGGGAAATTATTTTACAAGTGATTAGTTTGATTTATGTGTGTGTGTTTTGCCTTGGGATAATATTTTCCCACCAACGAAAAATATAATATTTTGATACTTTTGTCTAAACATAATATTTTTAGCACATCAGAGTTTAAGGTTAAACATAACAAAGAGTAAGTTGGTTTTTTTTACAATTTATCAACAATCTTGATACTTGTTTAGGTTATACACATATTTGAAACCCCAAATTAAACATAGCTAATACTATCCTAATTTAAACATAAATGTAACAAGCTTTGCCATCCTTGGCATAAAAACACTATTAGGAATAAATTCATCAATATTTATAGATGAAATGTGTATGAATGTAATAAACATCTATCTATAAATAAATGAATGTTTCTTTGTTCGTCCCATATGCGTTCCTATACTATTCATCCGATTGCGATGAAACTTTGGTGAGTTGTTGTGTGCACGTCCACGAAGATTTCTGAATTAGTACAACCATTTTACAATAGGTGGCGCGCGAGTCGTTTCAACAAATGTGTGTATTTCATATAGTTTAGCAGCAGTTGGTGTGTTTTCGTTGTATAAGTGCGCAAGTATGACAGAATTGAATCGAATCAAATACAAACAGCGACATTTCAGTTCGTGTGTGACATAACAAGTGGTATTGATTGTGAAATTCCAATTGCCGGTCGACATTAGATAATAGATATCACACGCATTTTCTTTTCTTTTTCCAAGTGAATTTGTAATAGTCGTCATAAAGAATTACTTTCGCTGTCAAATCAATTATGCCACCCAAACGACAAGCGATTGGTTGATCTACACTTCAAGAACGAAAGAAAGGGGTATCACGAGCTTCAGAAACAGACGAGCAACGGGAAGCAAGACTGGAAACCACTCGAGTACGCAATGCTCAAGCTTGTTCATCTGAAAAAGTCGAGCAACGGGAAGCAAAACTGGATACAGTTCGAGTACGCACTGCTCGATCCATACGAACACTGCACGCTGATTTACATCTTGGTGCATTCCATTACGATGCTAATTATGATTAAAGTCTTCATCCAAGTGTGGTTATTGGAAAAATGGATAAATTATGTGTGTATTGCAGTGCCCTCAAATTTAAGAATGAAACACCAGGAATGTGCTACGCGGGTGGAAAAGTGAAATTGCCAGAATTACATTCACCACCCAAACAATTATCAACACTGGTATCAGGTGACATAAGCCAATCGATACATTTCTTGGCAAACATACGCAAGTACAATTCATGTTTCCAAATTACATCGTTCGGTGCAACAAATATCGTGCGCGAGAATGACATGCCAACATTCAAAGTGCAAGGGCAAATTTATCATCGTGCAGGATCACTACCACCACTGCCGAACGCAGATCACAAATGTCTTCAAATTTATTTCATGGGAAACACTGATGAAAAAATCTATCAACGTTGTCGATTCATTACAAACTTTATTCGATCAACACAACGAATTAATTCGATTGTTCAGAACTGCCCTTGAACAAATACCAACTGATGACTACAAAGTTGTAGTTAGAGCAGACAAAATACCTGTCGGCCAACACGAAATAGAGTACAATGCACCAACAAGTGCTGAAGTGGTGATCGTTATATTTGGCGAGGAATTTAACTCGCGTGATATAATTCTTCATCGCAGAAATGGTGATGTTCATCAGTCTCAGAAACTCATCGCTCTTACGACGGATAGCAATATCCGATTTTATTTTAGCAAGGAGAAGATATATATAATTTCAACATCAAATTGAGAAATCCACAAACAGATGAGGAAACGAATAAGAAAGTCAGTGCCATAAATTACTTTTCATATATATTAATGATTCGTGAAAAGGCTGAAAATCATATCTTAAAATGTCGACAATTGTTCCATCAATACAATGTCGATATGTATGCGAAAATCGAAACCGTATGACTCCTCTGCATTCGATTAAATCAAACCAAGTTGCGTTCCGAAGAGTACATTCATTTACGTGATGCAGTTGTTAATGATGGCAATGTGGATCCCAATGAATTGGGAAAAATGGTTATACTACCGGTGTGGCAGGAAATCTTTGGACTAGGAAATTTTTAGGTAGTGGTTCTTTGTCAATGCCGCCCATTTTGTTTTTTTAATCTCTTTGTCAACATCACTCTGAAGTTCTTAGGAAATCTTTAGACTAGAAAATTTTTAGGTAGTGGCTCTTTATTAATGCCGCACTTTGGAAGTGTGTGTGTGTGTGTGTGTGTGTGTGTGTGTGTGTGTGTGTGTGTGTGTGTATGTGCACGTGTGTGTGTCAGAACAAATCAAAACTCATTTGTTAGTGTATCTTTTCGGACGTTTATTAATTTGATTCCATGTATTTAGTTTATTATTAGTATGGGTAAATACTGCCTATTCAGGCCTAGGAAAAGCAGGCAACATCCAAAAGTCAAGATTCTCTTTTACAAGAAGATAGCAGCAGGGATGAAGGTACACATTCTTAAAACTATGCCAATATTTACTGTTAGTTTGTATCAAATAAGACAAGACTGTAGTTAATGGGTAGATTGAGTTTCCAAAGAGCTTTTAGGGGCATCCATATTTTTTTAAAGTTAAAGACTACTTTAAATAAATTCTTAAGCCTTGCGGCATTAGATTTTAAAAAGATTTAAGAGGAAGGCCTATCTAAATAACTTACAGGGGCGTGTGACTCTACTCTATAATTATTATAATATAATTTAGAATGTTATATATTTGTATGTGTGTTTAAATTTAAATCATATTTATGGAGGGTGCCAGAGTAAGAAGCCTCCCTGGGTGTCAAATATTCAAAAGCTTTTAAAATAATATGCTAATTAATTGTCTTTATTTTTTCCTTTTTAAGATAGGATTAAAAAAACACTGGTGTTGATGCGGTGAAGGCGTTGGCAAATAACTTAGGTCTGAGTGAGAGGTTTAATAAAGTAGCATTAATATCGACACGAATTTCCTAGTCAACATTGATATTATTATCGGTGTCAAAGAGATGCCGTTCTTTTGAGTGCGTGCTGATGCTGTATTAGAGTCCTTTTTTCATTCAGACTAATAATACCCTGGACTAATATTTTCCGCTTACACCGGCCACATTTACAGGGATTCCACGGAACGTGCATGAATACGCACAAGATGCAATGAGATGTTCGCGCATATGGCGGCCCAGATTTTTATATTACATTCACATGCAATCTTACATGGGATGAAATAAAATAACTTTTGTTAACTGGGCAATCACAATCGGATCGTCATGATATTTCCGCACGTGTGTTCAAACAAAAATTGAAATCTTTAATGGATTTAATTTTCAAGCATTATATTTTTGGAGAGACACGCTGTTGGATGTATTCCATTGAATGGCAAAAAAATAGGATTGCCCCATACACACATTTTGATTGGGTTGATCGAAAAAGTCACACCAGATCAAATTGATCTAGTCATCTCAGCAGAAATACCAGATGTCGACATTGATCCAGACTTATTTGAAGTCGTCACCAAAAACATGATTCATGGTCCATGATGCTTACTCAACAACAATTCACCATGCATGTCTGATGGGAATTGCACGAAACGATACCCAAGAGACATACTTGTCGAGACTATCACTAGCAATGACGGATATCCACTCTATCGTCGACGATCAACTGAAGATGGTGGCAAATCCATCACTTTAAAAGTACGAAACAATTATGTTTAAGTCGATAATTGTTGGGTTTTACCGTATTCACCGTTACTCTTGAAAACGTACAAAGCACACATCAATGTCGATTATTGCAATTCGGTGAAATCGATCAAGTATATTCGTAAAAATGTCAACAAAGGAAGCGATATGGCAGTTTTTGGAGTGGGAAATGCAACTGCATCTATCAATGAAATCCACCAATATCAACTGGGACGCTACATTAGTAGCAATGAAGCAGTATGGTGCATTTTATCATTTCCAATCCATGAAAGACATTCAACAGTTGTTCATTTGGCAGTGCACCTTGAAAATGGACAACGCGTGTACTTCATAACAGAAAATGCACGTGCAAGAGCTTTGTCACCACCAACAACAACGTTAACTGCATTTTCCTCATCGTGCGGGGATGATTTGTTTGCAAAGACACTACTTTACTTTGAAGTGCCTACATACTACACATGGAATGCATCAGCGAACAAGTTTCAACGTCGCAAACAAGGTAAAGCAGTTGCAGGACATCCCAATTTATATTCTACAGACGCGTTAGGCCATCTGTACTCTACTCACCCAAACAATGCAGAATGCTTTTACTTGCAATTACTGTTGATCAACGTACGTGGACCGACATCCTTTCAAGAATTGAGAACAGTAAACGGTCAAGTATGTGCCACTTATCGTGAAGCTTGCCAAGAATTAAATCTTATTGGAAACGATGCACATTGGGACACTTCACTCGCTGATGCATCGAATACTGCTCAACCACAGAAACAAATACACACATTATTTGTAATCATATTGACAAAGTGTTTCCCATCCAATCCAAAAGATCTTTGGGAAAAATACAAAGACTACATGAGTGAAGACATCCTACATTGTTTTCGTACAACGAATCAAAATCCGTACATTCAATTCATACCAAACATGTATAATGAGGCATTGAGGACATATATTTGTCAATCGCTAAAAAAAAAAAGCACTGGTACAATTGGGAATGGCTGCACCGAATCGATCTGCAAACGACCTTTTTGATCGTGCTTTGCAACGAGAAAAACACGTTGGTGTCGATGAATTGGGTACATTTGTTCAAATGAATCTTCCGAAATTGGTTCCAGAACAACGCATATCGTATGACAGAATTATGCATGCAATTACAAGCCAAAGCGGTGGATTGTATTTCCTAGATGCGCCCGGAGGCACAGGCAAAACTTTTCTCATTTCACTTATTTTGGCAACCATACAGTCATGAAAAAATATTGCACTGGCAATCGAATTATCTGTAATTGCGACAACTCTTTTGGACGGTGGCCAAACAGCGCAATCAGCACTGAAATTGCCGTTGAATATGCAAAACACTGAGACACTAACATGCAATATCAACAAAAATTGAATGTGTATATTGAAAATGGAGTCAAGTCCATTGATGTTAGTTTTGAGATATTCAATAAAAACTTGATAAATCGATAATATGTTGTTATTATATAGCTTTTTTGTGTTTATAAATTAGAATATAATTGAAGAAAGCTATGTTATATGAAAAATATGTTTAAAAAAAATTATAAGTAAAAACAGCAATCACATTTTAAGGACTTAAACCCTTTTTCAAATTAAATTGAAAATTGAGAATATACATTAGCATTTTTTTTATTTTCTCATGTTTACAAATAAATTCGGTTATTTTATGCTAGGATATACTTTCATAGGTGTTTTTAAACTCTTTAGCGGGCCTTAAAGTGCTCATATATCAATGTTTTTCTGTTGTTTTATAGTGCTAATAGCAATAAATATTAATATTATACAATCATATAGCAGGTTTTATCTATTAATATTGGTATTAGCGACATTGTGCCACTTGTTTGTATTTAGTTCATTCGTGATCATTGTTTGTTGTTGGCCATGCTAGTATCGATTGGTAAAAGCCTAAATATTCAGCANTATACAGCAGGAATGTAGCGTATTATTTTGTTCAAGTCTTCAACTTTCTTCTTGTTGATGGGTACATAGCCTTCTGGATAAGAACATGGCAAATTTAAAGACGACATATCAGTACTGGGAAGATTGAGTATAAATGTAGGCTTAAGAAGACCATCTACAAAATTGCGTGTTATTACAGTGCCACTCATGGTTGAACTGTATTCAAACTGAGAAAAAGAAGCGATACCAAAATTAATTTTTTGATTCCTAGGTACTGCTCTGCCTATAGTTTCTATAGAAAGACTGGTTTTCTTGTAGAAGGAAGGCCACCATGTTTTGAAAGCCAGTACATCATCTGTGTCAACCATATTAACCGTAAACTTTCCTTTATCACTTGCTTTGATTATCATTTCAATGTATTCTTTTGGTGTGTTCACCAGATCTACTTTTCTTATTAGCCTTTTTACCACACCGAAATCTCTATCAGAGGGAATATATGAGTGCCCTCAAACTGGAAAATAGTGGACGATTTTCTTAAATCTCCCCAAGTCAGTAAATGCCATACACAGTCTTATGACTGTGTGGTTCCGGTTTTGTCCATCACATCCATAAGAAAATAGATGTAGCTCATTCACAACACTACGTATTTCTTTATCGATATAATCTAAAAGAAGGGAGCAAACTTCATTAGGTCCTTTATTTGCTATACCCTCATGATAAACATAAAACCGTGAATTCCATGTTTGTGGAGGTAAGCGAACGCTTAGACAATTTAATACGCAATCAGCGTAGGTCATGAATGTTAAATGCACTAACCCACAGCTGTCTATTATAAAACATTTCTTGTACTGGAATATTCGGGAGGGTAAGATTTTGGATGAAATCAAAGCACACAGCAGAAACATACTCATCACGTCTGCATTGCTTCTTAATTTCATTCATCTTTTTGTATAACTTTTTGTTAGGTCTTTTGTGAACAAGAAGTTCTGCAACAGCTGCTAGTTTAGCTGCATCATTCAAGTGTGGACTCTTTATCTTGATTGACAATTCCTCACATGTACAGCATGTGTTGAGCTGGCGTCTTCCAAAACTATATGAAAAATTGTCATCAAAATACTTGGCATAGAATTTGTAAGAAATATTTGAATCTGCATGTGTTTCTTTAAACAGAGAATGCATCACTTTAACGATAAGGCTAGCATCAAGGTAAGTGATATCACTTCCTCCATAATGTGTTTCTTTTGCAGGAAATTAAAGATTATGATTGTGAATTTTTAACAAATCCGTGTCTGGAACAGCTATAGGATTTGGATTTTTTCCCCTTTAGTCTGATGGTGACTTTCCAAGTGTAAGAAGTTTACACAACCACTCTCAACACGTTTTGTTGTAGTTCTATGCAAGCCTAAAATGCTGCTTTGCAGGTTTTCCTCCGATCTGGGTTCACCACCACACGATATTCAAAAGATGAAAATCTTGATTTGCTTCCTTCCTTACGTGGCCGATGTCTTTATATCGGCAAACATTCAATCAAACCTTGAGCATTTTTTGTTTCAATAGAATTTAATTTACTGATCACATCAACCTGTACAATATCATCAAGGTCCCTGAAGCAGTTATTACGACATCTGTGAAAGAAAGGGAAGGGCTATTTCAACCTTTTATTATTCGAGATATATTATGTTAGGTGGTAGGGCATAGCAAAGTTAACTTAGAATCTTACTCTTATATTGATAAATTTGAAAAATTACACCCGGGACCCTTAGCTTAGCGCGCCAATGTTCTTACCACTAAGCTATTCGAAACTAACCATCATTTCCATCTTGCAAGCCTCTCTGGTTGCGTATTAAATTGTGTAAGCGTTCGCTTACCTCCATAAAATATTCTACTCGTAATATGTCTGAACAATGGGATAAGCAATAGAAATTATTACAGCTTGGGCTGGTGACATGAATATAGTGCTGACATTTATGGGATGTTGTGGGAACAACTAAGTGTTCTTCACGTATGTGGGACACTCTATTGTCAACATAGATTATAAATACTAGTGGAATATTTTTTAAAGGTGATATGTTGCAATCTTGTTTAACCATATTTTCACTAAAACATAGTTTTAAGTTTCTGTGGAAAACTTCAGCATGTAACAAACATACAAAAACACTTAAACTCATTAAATAGTTACAACTTCTTTTATACAATGACTTCACATATAAACAAAATGTTTGAAACTACGGTAGTTTAAAATTAACACACTATTCTCTAAATTGTGCTTACTTGTAATGTTTGCCTGTGATTCTTGCTGGTACTTCTTTATCCTTGTGATTAACGTGTGCTACACCTTTATTTTTCAATAGATATATTTTTCTTCTTTTGTTAAGCTCACTGTTCCTCACACCTTTTTTTCTTTTTGGCAAATAATTTGCACTTTTATCTCTGTCAGCATTAAAATAATCCATTATGATGTTTATTTGAAACCCCTAATTTTTTAATGGAAATGGCGCCAAATATTTAGAAAACACTGTTAATTTCTGGGTATGTTCTCAAAAGTACAAAGATTACATAGAGGCATTTCTAGTTACCTTTTTCAACTGACCCAAAATTAGTCACAGCTATAAAGTACTCTTCCATGTACAAAACTTAACTTGTTTCTTCACAGAATCGTAGGTCTTGCCTTTTAGAATATAAAACCACTGTCAACTCATTTATATATATATATATATATAAAAGTGACTTACCCCCTTTTTCAAATGACTGATTCAATTCTGAAATGGGTAAAGTACTCCAATCATGTCAACTCATTAGATGGGATGAATGTACTATGGTGCACAAAAAAGCATTGGAAGCGCTTAATCGTACATTAAAAGATTTGAGAAGAAATGAACAGCTCTTCGGTGGCGCACTCATTTTATTGTCTGGTGATTTTAGACAAACTCTACCAGTTATTCCACGTTCAACAGCCACTGATGAACTTAATGCATGTCTCAAATTATCAGTTTTATGGTGACACGAACAGAAATTGACCTTGAAGTCCAATATGCGTGTACAATTACATCATGATGCATCCGCTGAACGTTTCGCAAAACAAATGTTGGATATTGGGAATGGGAAAATGGCAATCGCTGAATCCACACAATGTATTTCATTGCCAACAAACAAACTTCTGTAAAATCACAGCAACCACACACGAATTGATTCATAAAGTTTTCTCAAATATCGCATAGAAGTACAAAAATCATCAGTGGCTTAGTGCACGTGCTATATTAGCAGCCAAAAACAACGATGTCGATGCCATCAATTTCAGCATTCAAAACGAAATACCAGGCGAAGCGACAACGTATAAGTCCATCGATACTGTAATGAATCAAGACGAAGTTGTCAATTATCCAACTGAATTCTTGAATTCACTTGATTTGCCAGGCATTCCACCGCACGTTTTAACATTGAAAATTGGCGTGCCTATAATTCTTCTCCGAAATATAAATCCACCACGACTTTGCAACGGTACCAGGCTTTCAGTGAAAAAGATTATGAATAATATCATCGAAGATACCATTTGAAATGGAAAATTTAAAGGAGGAATGTACTGTTGCCACGCATCCCAATTATTCCGAGATATATGCCATTCGAATTCAAACGTTTACAGTTTCTGGTGCGACTCGCATTGACAATGACCATCAACAAAGCACAGGGACAATCGCTACAAGTGTGTGGACTAAATTTGGTAAATCCATGCTTCTAACATGGACAGCTGTATGTGGCCTGCTCACGCGTAGGAAAACCTTCTGATTTATTCGTGTACGCACCAGACGGAAAAACTAAAAATATTGTGTATCCAAAAGCACTTCAATAAACAATATTAAAACACAAACACTTTCTTTCTTTGAGTGGCATTGCAACGCATGCCGGGTACTCACTAGTAGGCTATAAAAATACCTGAATTTAGCTTCCAAACATAAAACCTGTGCTTCTCTAGATGTAAACATATTGTTTAGCTTATGTTGAATACTCCATTATTCGCTATTTTTACTTAAAAATGCTGCTCGTTGTTAGGTTCCGTCCACTGGTTATTTACTCCCCTATTTCCCCTCACACTACTTTACGTGCCTGCAGATTTCTTGGAATTCTCCACCCCCTTTACCCTCTTCCTTCTCCCCTAGTCAACCCTGTTACACGTGTCATGTGGAACTCAACAGACATTGTGAATTGAAAACCAATCTCGGACACAACTCGGTGAACCTCTCTTGCTCTATTTTGTTTGAACTTCTCCAAAACTCCGTGTAAAAATGATTTAGTGCGCGACTATGTATGTATAATATGTTAATAGTGGTCAATCTCTGTGTGTTTCCGTATTATAATATGTACTCATTAAATGCGAGTGTTTAGGGGAGTTCCTCTCGCAAATTAATATTACAAAGAAGAACCTACTCGGAGACAAGACCATAGAACTCAGATTATTCCGGATATTCAGCCAAAGACATCACTCAAAGGTAGGCTCCACCAAATACATTTTTATAGATCAACGGTCATATTCCAACTCTGTTTTAGTGTGACTAAAACTGGTCCTCCGGAACTACATTACATTTTAATTTAATTTTAGTCTTAATAAGCAGATAGCTCATACAGCTTATATTTTGTTACAGTCCAATGTCCATGACATCTAGAGATCACTGAAAGAAATGGTTTCCACTTCAGGGGTTTTATAAAACATTCTAAACTACTAAAACAAACACTTTAGCGCTAAAATCGGCAAGAGCACCTTTTAATAGATTGCTAGAAGAGATATTGTTTGGAGGGAATATAACCCAACGCACGTTCTTTGAGAAAGGGGTGGGAAACTATTTTTCCAATACACTGTAATTTTTATTTTTAACTCTTATTTTGTGTTGAATGTATAAAAAGCCTTTTTACAAAAGTTCATGAAAAACTGTATTAAAATATGATTTTGTTTAAAAAATGAAATATAAGTTAAATTTACTAAGAAATACGATATTCACTCTGGTTTTAAATGTATCCCACATTTCGTGAATCACAAAAATGTTTAAATGCCGTCATTTTACGATAATTATTTTAAAATATAAAACTTTATTTCGAACCCACCCGTTACTCATTATTGTGTTTAAAGATCTTATACCTCCTAGTACAGAAGAAAATGAAAAGAAAGTCAGGAGATGAAATTGAAAAGAAATCCTCAAAGTTCCTTTTTAAGTGAAGGCTGCAGGACAAAAAAATGCTTTAAACATGGTTGCTTCTCTACCCACCATTTTTATTTGACCCCTTATTACAGACAAAAGGCTTGGTATCCTGTGCGACTTTGGGGAATCGGTTCAGAGGAAGATTAATGTTGATAGGCAAAGTTGTAAGTATCCTTGAAATTTAAAATAATTTTTATTTTATCATTTATTTGAGGTATTTGAAGTGCACTTTATGAACCAACTGATTATATCAGCACACGACTCACACACTGACTTAAATCTAAAACAGACACAACATCCAGTCCCACGGCCGTCAATTCATCATTGTGAAAGGGGGAAACCCAAATTTCAACACTGATACATTTTTTAACCATGCCATGAATTAAACCCGGGACATTTAACTCAGTAGACAGACATACTACCGACTGAGCTAAGGTGTCGGACCCTTTTAAATAATATGTATTATATAATATTGTACAAACTTTCTATTATTTATTACCTGCTGTACGTTTAGTATCAAGTTGTATGTATTATTTATATATTTTTTAGCATAGCTTCTTACTACTCGATTGAGTTACACGCATATTTACAAATTACGCTAAAGTCTTAGAGATGAGAAAGGTTAAATTTTAGAGGAAGTGTACCCACATTTTAGTGGATATCGAGTAGGACAAACCATCCTCAGTAGGCCTACAGGCCGATCAGGATTCGAATTCCAATATTCCTGCCATCGCCAGTAGAGCATATTTTCAGAGTGATGCCCTAGACATTTCGACCACCGAAGTGGGATTTTGTCAATAAAAATTTACAAATTAATTATGTTGGTTTTTTTCAGATACTTCAATAAAATAACGTATGACTTGCCAAAGTTGTTTTTAAATTTTTCCAACCCTACATTATTTTTTTTAATTTGAATTAAAGGACCATTTCATATTAATGGGAGATAAAAAAAAAGAACGAGAGAGATGAAGATAGGTTTGCGAGATCGGGATAATACCAGGGGAACAGTTCTTATGGCAACCGACGGATGAACGAGAAGTTATCGAACAAAGAGATTGCCTCAAAATAAATGAAGGAGGGGGTCGTGAGGAGAGGGGGATTTAGGGGCAATACGTGCGAGTGACGGCATGAAAGCTGACGTACCTCCTACATGGGTAAGCTTTGTGGTGGACCCAATGCCAGAACTAACCTTGATTGGCCTAGACAGCGCTTAGGGAACTATTTATAACACTTAATGACCGGGAAATGTACAATACACCATGAATCTCAATTACACGCTTATTTTACATGCACTGAAAACAGGCTCGTGTTGTGACGGTTAAAAAAAAACACCTCACATACATATATAATAGATGAAACGTGTGTGTTTTTCTTTCTCTTTGTTTATTATGTGTCTCTGTTGTACTCAAAACGTCAAGCAGACAATATTTTTCCATTTAGTGTCTTCAGTGCATTCATTTTAATCATGAAATCCCTTTTGGATACACACAATAGTAATTAATGGAGATCGTAGAAACGTAAAACAGTGCCTAGTACATGGGTCTGCTGCGTTGTTTGTTAGAGGACCAACACGAATATTGTGTATTGCCATCTACTGACAACATGGGAAACAGCCATATTAGGTACAAAATAAAGGCTGGGAACTTACTCACACCATTAGTTTACATAATATAACTATGTATTGTATATACAGTAGGATCTGGCTAATTCTAACCCACCATAATTCCCCATGAAGCTACTATATAATTCAATAGTAAATAAATAACATTTAATTCGAATTTCAAAAGAAAATAGTTAGATAATTCTATGCCAATTGTTAACTACTTCTAGTTTGTACTCATTTCAAACCTAAATTAAATATCTTTATTAAATCACCCAATATACCAATAATGTCAAATAACTCTAGATTATTTGACGCATAGTAATCAATGCAATCAGTGACCTTGAAGAATTGGTTTAATGGGTCAAGATAAGCAAACTATAACAAACTAATATCATTGTTTTCAACGTAATGTTATGTAAGTGAAAAAAACTGACTCAAGTCTGCAATTTTCTTATGTTAAATTTTTCGAATTTTTATAGTGTGTGTTTAGTTATATAGAAAATTTTGATATACGGAAGTTCGATACAAGGAGGTTCCACTGTATTTAAGACACCCCTTGAACTTTGAATTAAAAAAGTTATATTATATATTCCCTTTATTTATCTTCAAATCAGCTGCTTCAGTTTATTTATATGATAAACACCAAATCGAATGCTGCATTGTACCAGATTTTTCAGTAATGCCTCTAGTAATATAATAATTAAAACTCTAACTTGTAATAATAATTAGAAAATTTGTGTTAATTTTTAATAATCAGCTTATGAAGTTTACACTCATAATTTTCTGTGGCTTAGGCCTTTTCTTTGTATCCTTTCTTTCCATATTTGTTGAAAACAGGTGTATGGCACATTTTTTCCTTTGTTTTGTTTTAAAGTTGCAAGAATAATATGTTCAGTTTAAATTAGAAAAATAGACTTGTCCTTGATAATACATTATACTAAATTTAATGTATTGCTCCAAATTCACTCTAATAAAAACAGCTCACGGCATCGTGCATTTTATAAACAATTTTAAAACCTTATTTTAGCCCATGTGTAAATAAACATTTAAGATTTAAAAAGAATAGGCCTAATTAATAGTCCTCAACCTTTCTTTGTTGATTATAGCCCCAATGAATGTTTGCAGGCCTACCACAACCTAAAGTTGTTTTACAGGAAGAAAGTATCTGATGGGCATTTAATATTCTTTCTCGACCAGAACCAGTCCGACACCTTGCTGCAAGGAACTTTATAATGCTTAATGCCATTGGCTTAATTTTCTTACCCCAAGGTTTGGTAGTTATCTTTAAAGTTACTAGGTTGAAATACTTCAGCTTCAGGGGATACATTCTATTAGAGTTATATAGCTCTAATGTTTCAGCTGCAATTGGGTACTTTTGTGTTTATGTGCCATTTAACCATATTTTAAGTAATAGATACCTAGTAGTGGCTCTGAGTAGCCCATCTCTCAGCTGGTTTATGAGGATATTAGTTTCACGCTCAAAGCAGAAAGGGTCAAAGTGTTTGTTTGTGAATTAATTACTTGACAATAATAAAATGGGAATCGGCGAAATAGTAGTTCATTCATAATATGGTAAAATTCTTTAATTGGACCAGGTTCATATTGAATTATAAAAATATGTACTGCACTAACTTTAGCTCTCTTCCTTGATTGTGGTATGTAACAAAAACTAATTTAAGAAAAAAAAATTTCTAAAGGAAACATAGTTAAAGCTGTCAATTAATGATTAGGGATCTGGCTAGGAATTGTGAGCTTCACAAATAGATATCAAAGTTATGTGGAAACTAAAGGGTTTAATGAACATTTAAGTTTCACAAATAACTTGTTCAAGTAGCCTATATTTGAGGTGAAACCACCAAAACACCGTGTCAATAAGGCTCACACAAAACCTTATCTCATTAACCTCTTAAACAAAACACCGTGTCAATAAGGCTCACACAAAACCTTATCTCATTAACGCTTAAACAAAACACCGTGTCAATAAGGCTCACACAAAACCTTATCTCATTAACACTTAAACAAAACACCGTGTCAATAAGGCTCACACAAAACCTTATCTCATTAACCCTTAAACAAAACACCGTGTCAATAAGGCTCACACAAAACCCTGTCCATAACGCTAAACAAAAAACCCTCTCCATAACGCTAAACAAAATCCCGTGTCAATAAGGCTAATACAAAACAGACTTTTTTAACCAATTTAAATGATGGCACACAGAACAAATTACAAAAGGCTGTAAAATATTAGTATTTATTACAAAATAATTACTATTCTACACATAAATACATAAGTATTTGTATACATATAGTAAATTAGTTATGATAACATACGTAACAGGCATAATCAAAGATCACTTAAACAACGGTGTTGGATCTTTAACATATTCCGTGTCAAAATCATTTTAATGACCCCGTGTCTCCAGCCATTATAAAGGTCGTGGTTGAACAAATAAAAAGCGTATTTTTATCTAAACTAAAATTGGTTAGCGCCTCCCGAGGTTTGTCCACACACAACCAGAAGTTTCCCCGAGATGAGTGAATTATGTATTCCTTTTTCCTTAATAAAAGTACGTTCATTCTGTCTTTAGATATATTTATATTAATCGAAGTTCCTCTCACCCTGCTTGAGCTTAGAGTACTTACATAATGGTATATATTAACGTGTATGTGGCCTTAACCGGCACTCTTGGAATATTCTCTGCTTGTAAAGGGATGTAGCCCCTGCTACGTAGTAACTAAAATATATGTTCCATTTATTTTTCAGCCTGACTAACTTTTTTTATAAACCTTTTCAAAATTCTTTTTCTATTTAAATATTTCTTTTTGGGCTTAAATTTTAAACTTGTAGTGTTGTCAATCTTCTCTTTGGATTAAGTTTTGCTTGGAGAGTTTAGTAGCTGTAACCAAAGACTATAGTCAAAGATCATTGATATAAGGCCTAGACTAAAATATACCGATTTTTACTAGTGGTAAGGTTAGCCCAGTTTTTTGATGAATGGTGTAGAAAGTAGATGTATGATATCATTATAATATCATATCTTCATAACTCTTTGAGATATGAAATTACTTATCATTGCAAATATGTAGGCTTATTTATAATAAAATATTTTATTTGAGACATATTTTAATAAAACCAATAATTTTCAAACTATATGCAAATATATAGCTTTAAAATTGTCGAACACTTAAGGTTAATTATTACGACCGTATAAAAAATCCAAACATATAAAAAATCCAACCCAAGGTGATGGATGTCGACGTTTCATGACCCCCCTGCCCAAACCCTAAAAAATATTTTTGCAAAGTCGTGTGTCTTTGTGGCTGTTTGACCCTAAAATTAAAAGTAGTTTAGTAAAAGGCGAAAAGAGAACAAATCAAATTTCTCAAAATCGGCTCTAACGATTTTGATTAAAATTCGTATCAAGGCGTTGATTAAGATTATAAATAAAATTGCTATTTTCATTGATTTCAGAAAAAATTGGATGTTGAGGAATAAATACATATTTTGATAATTTTTACGTTTAAATCTAAGTATCATTTATTATTTTGAACAGCTAAATTGGGAATGTTTAAAGAACTCTATCGTGGACTTTTAGTTTGGACTTTTCGGCTTTAAATTTTTGTTGAAGGCAATCCAGTTCACCTACCTTTGAATTTAGAATTACTAATATTTAATTCTGAGTTTTTGAGAATTTAACACTCTCAGTACAGGGTCAAGATTATGTACCTACCTGCAGAAACCGGGCTATTTTAGGGATTAAAAAAATTTTTATCCACAGCCATACATTGAATTTTAAAAGTTCAAAGACCAGTTTGGAGCTACATTCTTTTTTATTATGGATGATTTTAATCTCGTATGATATCTTGTAAAGTGCTCTTATTAGGGTTCTTAATAAAAGTAGTGTAAAAGGCAAAAACAAGAAAGTCATACAAATAATAAACTCATACAGTAAGATGATAAAGTAGATCTAGTTGATAGACATCGTTGTATACAATAAATTATGCATATAGACTCATAATGAATAATCCAAATTTTAAATGCTACCTGATTTGTAAATACATTTATTATAAAACTATATGTTATTGACTATAGACCTACCTGCAAGATACTATAACAATTCATCGTAGTCTATACATTAGAAATTATGATAGCTCATATGCAAAGTGTTTAACATTCAAACACATACTATTCATAATTGAAGAGGCATTTAGGCTCTATAATATAATATAATATAATATTGTCATGTCGACATTTGCGAGATAAGCAGCACGAACACAAGAAACAGAAGTACATGCTATTCTTCGTTCTAAGAATCACTGAACTTGAGCTACTTGGAGGGTGAACTGCAGGGTTGTTCTAGTCATAAAAACTTCGGTCAGATGTTCAGTAAAATGCCATCTATGACCACAGCTCGGAACTTACAGTTCAAGGAATACATAGCACTAACCGAACACGTAGAAAACATGGGAAAAGATTTTATGCTGATTTAAATTCAAGGCCCCGTAGAATTGACGGACCTGGTGAATTTCGTAAGAACAGCCACCCGTAAATTCGACAGGCATGGTGTCAAGAGTGTTAATTAAACCTTTGACTACGTATGACAATAGGGTGTAATCAATTTTCTTCTTTGTACACATATATATTAAATGTTCATATTATATGACCATCTCAAATTATATTATTAAAATCAAAGTCAAACCTTATACCTTGTATTTTTCTTTGTTTTGATTGTGACTTGTTTATCTTTCATCGAATACTCATAGGATTTAGGAACAATTTTACTTGGCTTTAGGCCATAGGATTTGGGAGTAATTAAACTTGAGGAAGACCGTAGTTGGGCCTTTTTCAACAACCGGGTGAGTTTCGTTTCTCTTAGGCGCAATAGTTTGCCCTCAGGCTATTGTTCCTTGTTCGGCTTAAATGACTCATTTTGATTGTTATTAATTACATATTATGTTTTGCACCTTCTAATTGGTTGGTGACAAGAAAGAGTTTGCAAAATAGCAAACAAAAAAGCAATGCTTATAATATTATAGAGGGCGTTAGGCTTGATCTCGGCCCCTAAGTACTTTTCATACACCAATTACGTTAATTAGTTTGATAGTTATAAGGGAAACTCAGGGGCTGAGAGCGAGAGAAACATCCTGCATATAATAGGCTATGCTAATATTGTATCTATAATTAGCTATAATATCTAAATAAATAGATAAATATCGGGGTTCTATCCCGCTCAGGTGTACGGAGTGTTTTTTCCTAAATGGTTTTCAACCATCCCTCCACTCAAATGCGGCTACACTTCATATAAACGCAACCTTACTAATTCCTAATATATTAGAGGCACATAACCCGAATGATTAGTGGCTGGCTATGGTCAAGTATTCTCTTATTACAACATTTATATAAAAATATATTTTTATTATTTGCTATTTTAAATACAACATTTTACTAATGTGAATTGATTTAAAAATCAAATAAATGCGTTCATAGTTTCATTACTACGCCAAAGTGGATTTTATTTTTAGTACCGTACTTCCTTATTTTGCATCATTTTTTAGCTTTTATTCTATTTGGAGAAATTTATACCAAAACAAAATTATATAAAACATAGGGCATTTTCTTTACTTGTACGGGAATTGAATTAGATGGGGAAATTACATTCCTCAAGTAAAAATAAAAATGCTAAGTATATTCAGATAGATAAAGTAGTTCCTTCAATAGGTAAACAATCCTTTACCACTCACTCCCTTTCTCAACCCCTTTCTATTAGAGGGGCTGTGAACTTTCGGGGCAAAAAGGAGCTAACCACAATTCACAACTAACATTTAAATCTGAAGCTCATTCAAAGCTATTTTAATTTAACCGCACTCTTAATTAATGTACCTCTACAATACTATATATTGACCTTGTAAAACTTTTTATTAATCGAAGATTTGAATGCTTATAACAAATTATCTATAATATTTCTATAATAATTATTTTAGTTTAATACGTTTAAACTATCAACTTGCCAATTTGATGACAACAGGCATCCTAAAAGAATAGAAAGATAATTACTGAATTAATAATAATATTTCTACTGAGCCACCTAAGACAAAAAGAGATTTATCGATATATCGGAAACACCACCGCTCCAGAATAATTATTGCATAATTTCAATACACAGCTCCCTTCTTTTTTCTCACTTATCTGTGAATTGGTGGCGTGGGTGAGAAGTCGCAGATTCATTAGGTGTGTTTGTTTGAAACTTATTTAAAGAATCCAACCTTTATTATAACCATCGGTTGATATAACAACCCTTTACATTAATAGAACCTTCATTTAAACAGATATTTTCATTTCAGGCCATCCCAATTTTCGTTTTGTGGTAAGTACTGAGGTGAGATTTAGACATGAAATTTGCTAACTAAAGCTTCTTACGCATTCTTTTTTCACACTTTACAAGTTATAATTTATATTGAATTTTAACAAGGTTAATATTAGTAATCAAGTATTTATTGAATATTTTTTGAATATAAAGGAATCGCACATTATAACTTTTAAAAAAGTTTAGTACCGATATGATACACAAACCCTCTACATGATATAAGACATGCAATCAGAAGTAGAATAGGCGTGTTTTCACAGTCGACCTAGTATCGATGTTTAAGAGCACATCATTTTCACAGTTTACCTTTTATCAATGTTTACGAGCACAGTCTTTCCACGGTTGACCTTTTATCGATGTTATCGTAATGTTTAAAGGGTCGATTACAAAGGGCGAGATTACAAGAGACTAGTCAGCGAATTTACTCGCTGAATGTAATTGGCCTGTTCGTTATTACGCCCCTTGCTCTCCCC
>CABFWO010007606.1:0-23758 GCA_902155825.1 Timema genevievae | reverse complement strand
TTAATAAGTATAGCTTAAATAAAGGAGCGAGAAAGTCTGTATATATTACCACAAGACATTTACTATTCGTTGGATGGCAAGCAAGCGTCATTTTTCCTTAGATTTTGTTTGAATACATGTTTTATAGTTATTTACACAAATGTAAGCGATACTTTTTATAATAAAAATATTATATTTAATATCTGTTACATCGCCCTTTTTTATGTCTCCTTCGTGTGGGCCAGGAGATCTGTCAGGATGTCTTTGGCTGAGGTTAAGGGGTGGGAGGGATGATATAAATACTTGTGTGGGTTCGTGAGTGACGTTAGACCTGGTTTTTAAAGGTTTATTAATACTACTATTCTAATACAATAAATGTATTAGAATAGTAGTATTAATAAACATATATTATATATTATATGTTTTGAGTGCGTCAGTAGAGGTAATGTCCTATAGGAATAATTTGACCTTTGACCTTTAACGTCGATCTTGGCTTTCCCTGGTGACGTCATCATGATGTTATAACCCTTATTTGTTTATACTGGTTTGGGTGACGTAATGATGCATTTGTTTTGAATGTGTGATCCATTTGTTTTATGTGTAACTATTGGTTTCTTATGTGTATCGAATGTCTGTGTGGGATTGAGACTAATGTGGGAACTTATTTGTGGAATTTTATTATTAGTGGGGAAGTGTGGAGTCCCTGGTGTCAAGCACTCCCCCTGCGACGTCCCATACAGTGTCGAATATTTGGGTCATAGCTAATGAGGGCGGGAGCGTGCACAAGCATTCTCTTTCGACAGCTGTCTAAAACAAAGTGTGAGCTACTGTCACGGTCTCCCTGTCGCAAGGTTCTAAATCAATGTTGGTGTCCCAACCCAACCCCTGCCATGCGATTTCTCTGATGACTCATACTTGGTGCAAGTTTGGCGGCTAAACAAGTCGTGACATGAGTAGCGGAAGCATTGACACAGCTCTTATTATACAGAATCAGGGGCCTGTCTCTTCAGATGGAAGCCTTGCATTGATTTATAATCCTCATTTAAGGGCCACTATCCCCCCACAAAAGTATACAAAAATTTGTTTTGTTTGGTATCTACCGTAGACATGTGAGGATGTAGGCATCCTCCATACCAACAGGGACTACTGTTGGCAAAGATTATGTGGAAGTGAGGAGTAAGGTAGACATTTTACAGCGCTTACGTGGAGTGAAAGAAAAGGAAATTATTTAGTGACAAATAGTGACAGTACACCTCAGTGGAGATTCTAACCCTAGACCTCCCCACTGTAATTAGATGAGATACACGCATCTTCTCTGACTAAACCATTATATATTAATTAAGACAATGTGGCAGGGATTATTAAGAAAAATTCCCATTATTTTACCTTGAGATAGAACTAACAAAAGTTTACCCAGCATGAATTGGATTCCAACCTCCCCACCAGAATTATATGAACATTACATTTAGATGGCGTGCCCTCATGGATTTAAACCTCGATATCTTTCACAGGTCACAGGTAATGTCTGTTATAGCTTTTATCCAATAAAACTCTTTCTTCACGTGGTTGAGTGCACCCTACATTTTCGAGAGTGAAAAATAAGGCTAAATCAAAAATCAATTAAAACTGGCCGACCAGATATTCCGTTTGATATAATTAGACCAGGTAAAATATGTAATAACAATTTGGTGCTGTAAAACCCCACAAGCATGTCACCCTACTGGTGGATTCCTGAGAGTATATCAGCACTCGGGGGATGCGAGAGCACAATTGACAAGTAACTGTAAATCTATTTTGTTTTACATGAATAGGCCGCTCACCGTCGGCAAATTGATGATTAGACAACTCAAGACAAGAATAATCACGGGAAACCCAGCGAGGCCAGTTTGTTTGCTTGACGTGTTGAGATAGAAATGTATGATGTCGCAATCCTCCTTCGGATGGGTTTTACCTGATTACTCATATCTGGCAACAGAGTGGTGGGTCAGCTAGACATGTTAAGACAAGAATATAAAAAGAGTGATATCGCAACACTTCCCAGAAAGGGATTTTCCTGGTGAAGTCAGCGCAACCATGGCGCCAGTTTGGTGGCCCAACAAGACAAGTTTAGACAAGAATAAATCACGTTCTTGAATCCGTGAGCTAGTCTATAAAGTCATTGGCCCTGCCTGTCGCAAGCCTATGAATCTATTTAATCATTGAGTGATGTCACAAATCATACCTGGCGTCAGTTTGGCGGCTCTGTGAGACAAGTTTAGACGGGAATAGATCACGTTCTTGAATCCGTGAGGTCATTGTCCTCATGACCGCAAGACCACGTGACGTCAATCATAGGAGGGAGGGGTGAAAATATAGGGTCTCACTTGGTTGACTAGTTATAAGCGTTTGTAAAGTGGATCAAGATGGACAAGTTTTAGCAGTTGGTAAATATTGTTGACGCCGTGCATATAGTAAAATTGTGTGATCTAATCGTTGATCAAAAGAACTCGGCATATAAATTAAAGGTGGTCAATACAAAGTTTGGAGACACCTAGTAGCCTATCTAAATAGCGAGTTTTGTGTATTTTTACCCTGTCGGTTTGGTACTCTAACAGATGAAGACGCGGGCGAGCTTAATAACGAGGAACTGATATTTTACTGTGCCGGAGTGAAACTCGGTTCATCTACGCTGGTTAACTTTGAAGACGTTGAAAATACCTACCAAGCCACGAAGAGTAAAGCAGAAGAGTCAAGCAGTGTAAGCAGTTAACAACAACATAGGGCAGCTGGGAAGTTTATACAATTGTACAAATTAAAGACGTGTAATACTATATTGCACTGTTTTAGTGATATAGTATTCTGTACAAAGACAGTGGACAAGTTGAGGACCCTACACACCATCCAGCACATTTATCGGTCAGGTACGCTCACCATGCTTAGAACTGGGTGTATTAATTTAATATTTGTGGGTCATACGATTGCAGGTGATACCTATTTGATATAAGAAAATATTCACAGTGATAGACATGAAATTTACAAAACAGTGAACCACGACAGAAGTGTGCCACTGGATCAAGGCTACACCGAGCTCTGTGACTCTACCTGTCACACAATATAAGTGACTGAAATACTACCCTATCAGAGAATCGAGGAGTCTTACTCGTGTAACATGACATTTGCTGTGTACAATTTCCACAAAGGGGACGTTGTGGCCGTGTGGCCCAGGCATCCACCACCTTCAGAGCTCCACACCACCCACCTCGACGATACGAAGGGAGATGATACCTTGAGACAAACCTCTACCAACCTGATTTATCGGGCCACTATATGCCAATATAGCTGTTGAGAATGTGCCACCACCACGGGTTAAGAGGCGGCTGTAGTTCCCACTTGCCGCGCCGCAGCTAGGATGAAGGAAACACCGTCTCTTTGACTCGGAGGCGGAGCTGTTCCAGAAGTGTGAGCACCATTCTCCCTGGTTACCCGAACTTACTAGCGTGTAAGCTAGAGTAACGAGCAAAGTGCTAAATGTTTACAAAATATAGTGATCAGGGGAAGTCTCATTTGACAAACTCATTATTTGAACCCTAATTAGTATCATTATCAAACGACATTATTAAAATGGATCTACCAGGAAGGTAACTCTAATATCTTCCAGGAACAAGGTTACATACGTAAAAAAGTAAAGAGTGATATTTGAGCAATGACCATAGCTTATAAAGCCAGTTTATTATCATATAAATGTAAGAACAAAAACGTTAACATTGTCAAAATCAACAATGGCGAACAATTCACAGTAGAATATTAAATATAGAAATCCACAGATAAATAAAACGGCCTTAGCCTTCAAAATGACGTCAACAGTAAACAATAGTCCAACCTGTGCATAATTACCATAGTAATAATACTTTCGTACAAAAATTATGAATATCGGTTATTAATATTACCTAACTCTGCACATAGCTATACGCTATATTCTTACCATGAACAGTAAACTAACATATCATGTGTAGTACCCGTGAGGCAGGAAAGCCCAGTAGGCGTATGGCGTATGGGTACAGCCCCCTGATTGGCTGAAATTGGTCACTTGACCACGCCCCCTCTCTCCATGATTGTTGGCTTTCCCCTCCCCTCCTGCTGCTCCCCTCCCCGCTCCTGCCGTTGACCCCCTTTCCAGACATGTTTATTCTTGTTCCTAACATGTTGTTACATGTATTGTGCTCGAGGGGGCCCTTTACAAACTTGTTTTTTTAAATTTGTGGTCATTGGTTATTTATCTATTCTCATTTGTTATTAATATGTGCTCAATATATTTTTTATTTGTGCTCATTGGTTTTTAATGCCTGGAGATTTTTATTTATTTTACTTGCATGCAGTCCATGGCGTCAGGCGCTCCTCTCGTGGTATGGGGAGAAACACGGAGCACGAAGATCTCCTGACGGCCTCGTAACGATAAGTGTGGCCGCCAAACAGTTTGCAGCTACGAGATTGGGACGGGGCGTAGGAGTTTTTTATTGGCATACAGTCCATAGCGCCACTAGAGAGCATCCTCTCTGTCTGGGCGCAGAGCATAGATTGTGACCGCTGAGCAGCAGCCCAGTCGCAGAGCGCGTAAGACCTTCCTTCACCAACACTACTCGCGAGAACAGCATGACCTTTACTACCGGTAGCTCTCAGTTGAATGTACAGGCACTCTTTTCACTTTTCCCCTCAATACCCCTCCTTCCCTTCCCGGTAGCGCTCAGTTGAATGCGTGCAGACCCCCTCATTTCGTCATAACCCTCTTCTACTTCCTTTCTCTTTTTCACCCCCTCCCCCCTGCCCCTACCCGTGTGGCAATGTTTAGTTGAGGGTAGAAGGTCAGTGGCCTCCCTGTGGAAAATTTTATGTCTCAACAACCCGATGTTGAAAGAGAGTGCCAACAAACTTTTAAAGTTTCATGAACCCAGAATCGGCTTGCCACAGTGGTCGTGGCACTCTGAAGCCCGTTGATTTGTGAGGGTGAAAAGATAAAAATAACCAAAGCTACTCCATCATTGACACGGGGTTCGAGCCTGGGACCCAACAAATAACTATCTCTTGTTAATAACCGGCTCAAAACAATGTCAAATTGTGAGATGCCCCTCCATTATCTGTTTCTAGAAGCTACAGCCATCTTTTGGCAGAAACTTGAACTAGAAGGCCTCATGATTTGCGAGGGGTGACAATTTAAAATAAACAAATTTGATTATAATTAAAATATATACAAATAAATTTGTCTAGAATTAAAATATATACAAACAACTAATTCTATTTGCCTAGAAATAACCCGCTAAGAGGAGGGTTGTACTGGCGGATTAAAAAAGTATCCCTAACCAGCTAGGTGGAGGGTTGTACTGGCGTATAAAAAAGTATCCCGGCACCGATCTCTCGGTAAAAATTCATGACATGGAACTAGTACCGTGTTTCGAACCCCCTACAGTCATAAACATACTAGCTTTTATGCATTCAGTTCTATCACCTTAGATTTTCTTATAACTGGTTGAAATGTTATTATTTATGCATACTCAGCTAGATATCATCGACGGGGTTCGAACCAGGGACTTTTGGCGTTTATCGACTTTGCAGGGACACGAACCCCTTACTCCCTCCCGTCACAGAGCGAGATGTATACCAGCATCTGCACGAGCGACGGTCCTCGGATCCACCCTAGACAGCGCTGGAGAAAGGCCTCCATCCTCTGTGAAAGCTTTAACGCAAATGTGAGATAACGGTACTTACATGGATCGGGTAGGCTCCGATGCGGAAATGATATTTTTGACGAATGAAAAGGCGCCACCTTTCATGTGGCACACACCCATTTGAAGAGACTATAAATAGACGAACTCGTTACATTCGGTCATTGTGATTAATAATTGAGAGCGGCAAACATCAAAATGATTCTCAACGCGCTGGAAAATTGGATAAGTTTTAAAAGAGTTTTATATATTTTAATGGTTACTATTTTGCTTACTACGTATTTGGTGTACAGCGGTATTTGTTCCTTCAACAGACCGTCAAGAAGAAGAAGAAGAAGATGCACCCCCTCACCCTCAGCGTCGGTAGAGCCGTGTAGCCCGGATCCTCTAACTTTTTTTTACCGAGGACGGAATTTGCCTTGCGGATGGCGAGTGGTCCATGGGTAATTAGCTTCCTGCTATAGATTTTACAGAATTGTCAGTGGTTTTTTTATCCACGATAGTAATTAATATTGTACCCTCCCTAACAATATTAAGAAAAAAAAGGGGGTCCAAAAAATAATAATTTATATATAAAGGGGGAAAAAAAAAGGCAATAGGAGCAAGTGCAAGGAGTTCTTTGTTTTGATTGTCTGTGTCCAAACATCCAAAACACAGACTCCGCAACTCCAACCCGTTGTGGAAAATTAAATATGAAACGGTCTATCCCAAGAGATCGTTAAAAGAATGATGATAAATTCCTGAAATAGTTCATCAACAAAAACTTCATAAAAAGCACAGCATAAAATAAAATACCTAGGGTATGGTGGATTAAAATTACGAGTAAGAGCAAAAATATAGTTTCAAGTCGATATTTATTTAACAGGGATTCAACCCTTTAAGTAATTAGTATAATATGACAAAATTGATGTTTACGAAATATCTAAGACATCATCAACGTATGTAAGTTATATATATATATAAATATATATATAAATATATATATATATAAATATATATATATATATAAATATATATATAAATATATATTTATATATATAAATATATATTTTTTATATATATAAATATATATATTTATATATATAAATATATATTTTTTATATATATAAATATATATATTTTTATATATATAAATATATATATTTTTATATATTTATTTATATATATAAATATATATATTTTTATATATTTATTTATATATATAAATATATATATATAAATTTATATATATAAATATATATATATATAAATATATATATACATATATATATTATTGATATGATTGATGTTTTCAAGAATATAAATACTTGTTGGTTTTCTTTAAATATTAATATATATACATATATTTAAATATATATTTTTTATATATATTTTATATATATATATAAGTATATATTTATATATATATATTTTATATATATATAAGTATATATTTATATATATATTAATATTTAGAGAAAACCAACAAGTATTTATATTCTTGAAAACATCAATCATTTAATTACATTGCCATCATCAAGAACTAACCAACAAGTGAGAAAAGAGGTGTTAGCTCACAAAAAAACCTCAGAAATAATTTGTGAGTTCAAAAGTAACAAGAGGCAAAATTTATAATCAAATAAGTTATTCATAACTGGATGATTATCAAAATATATTCGTCCTTAATATTCAGACAAAAAAAACGTATATCACAATTTAACAAGCCACTGAAAATTTATCCCTAATTTCTGCCTAAATGTTACTTAAAATAATTATACCAGTTTCCCGTAATAGTAATTAATTACAAAGGTTAATGTTGAAAAGTCATAGATAAAAGAGCAATCAATTATCATTAGTAAATTTGATGTCTCCATGATTATATACAAATTTAATATCCAAATGACAGAATAGTACAAAATATATGAGATTTTAGATCGATTCTATTCTCGATAACAACATATCGTTAATATCCTAAGTTTATAGTCGATCTTGTTTTACGAACTTGCAAAATATCGATCATCGATATAAATGTCTCGGTCGTGCAACACAATATTTTAGAAGAGATAACTAGCGTATTTTCATTTATAACATTAAAAAACTAATGGCCGAAAAAGAATTTTGACTAAGAAAACATTTACAAAAAAAAAGGGGAAATTTTAACGAAGCCGAAAAGTAAATTTTGGTCTTACATTTTATAATAATAGAAGCTAGAGCTTCTCCTGCTCCCAATCCGATCAAGTCCAAGAGTAGCGGCAGGATTCCATACCACCACTATTTATACGTTACCACCCAGAAAAAGGAATGACGGGAAAACAAGGTGGGAAAGAACATATGGAACACTGTGGAACAAAACCGCGCATGACACAATAGCTTCCAAACAGTCTTTTTGAGCTTCGAGATGCTTCCCAGAGCATGGTCGAGTGAAGTGTCTTTGTTGCTTGAGCTCTTAGCAAATCAAGTTCTTTGGCACAATTTCACAATACACAGACGATCAGTCTAATTTAGCCCGCTGGTGTGCGTAGTCGTGATACACATTGGCTCGTGTTGGCGTTCTTTATCAGTGCAAGATTGTGGTACAATGGGGTAAGTAACCAGTCTCTGTCCACTTCAGTGTAGCCTAATGCTACAATATGTGTTTATTAAATTTCAGACTTCTGGGATCCATATGTCCTAGACACTGGCCTGAGGGACCACGTGGCGCCGGCAGAGGGCTTAGCGAAGTGTGTGCGGGCGCCGCCCCTTGAAAGCGGCGAAGCGACGGGGGTTGTACCATCGCACCTCTTAGAAGAGGTCGGTACTTTGCCCGGTGCCATTCTTCGCGCCTCCACCTGCAGGCTACGTCCCCCAGGACCATACCGACGCCAGTGGAAATGCAATCCCTGATGTTTGGGGTGAATTGGACGCGCTAGACCATCTGATATGTAAGTTTGCTATCATATAATTTAGTACCGTCTACTGGTAACAATACTATATAGCCACTAAGTTGGAAATAGACATCTTCTTACGCAAGAGTTATCCACGTCCTCTCTTCCCCCCAAACCACAGTGCTTTCGTACATTTTGTCAGCTGGCCGTTTCGAGAATATAAGCTCTTACAAAACTATAATTGTCGCTTTAGCCACTTATTACATTCACGTTTGCAATGTGCTGGATCAAATATTCAGCCACCACCTTAGCGCATTCGATAGCGTGTCTGTATGGTAAACTATCGGTCACGGGTTCGATTCCCGACACGGCTAAAAATGTTGGCTTGATAAATTATTAGTCAGCGGATCGGGTTTGTGAGTGTGCTAGTCTTAGCATTTTATAAATAAAAAAATCACTTGGGGCTTAGACTGTAAAATAGTAATAATTGTTTTTATTTAATTCTAAAACAAAATTATTTCCACCAAGAGTAAACTTAATTCTGACCACTTTTCTAACATCGATATCTATTTTCACCAATTTGTGTAAAGACATGTTTTCCCCCCGCAATAGCTTATTTCAGGCAAGACTAGTGTATGGTTGTATTTGCTTATCGGCTCAACAGATGGTGTTGAAAGTCTGTTTCGACCCTTTATACGGTTTTAAAGGGAGGAAATTATGAGTTATAAGTTTACATATATTTCTTACAGGGAGGAGAAATCATACTGTTGATTTACCCGCTCATTAAAATGAGAGAAAGACAAAGCCTATATATTTTCGCATGATAATTTGTTTGTTTGCCGAGGCAGAGGGGATCCTGGTTCGAATCCAGACAGGGGGTGAAAATGAGGGTTTAACCTTTGATAATTGTACATTAACTGCACTGGACTGTATTTGTAGCGGTCCTAGGGTTCAAGTTTATTTTATTACACACACTTTGCAAAGGCTCCCTGGTTCGGTTCCCTGTATGCTTGAAAATGAAGGTTTAACCCTTTTTAGTGATAAATTAACTATAATAATTAACCGGGGAAATTATATTGTTGCTTTAGCAGATTATTAAAAAAGAAAGAAAACCCTATTAATCTTTTTTCTGAGCCAGGGGTCCTGGGGTAGATTTCCTTGCATGGGTGAAAATGTGGGCTTAACCTTTCATAGTGATACATTAACTACCCTGGACTGTATTTTGTGCAGGTTCTAGGGTTCGAGTGTATTTATTACACACACTTTAAGAATGCTGGTTTGTTATGTTTAGGAAAAAATATAACAACATATTATATAAATACCAAAAGTAGTTTTAAATTGAAATGTATTATATATTTTGTGGTATCATTTTAAAGAAAAAAAAGACGCGTATGTTTGGAACAATAATATTTAAAGTGTTTACTTTGACAAGTGCTTTTGTGTTATAGTTCAAATGGATGCTAAAAATGACGGCTCCATCCTCCCGCCACCGCCGGCTGTGAGACCCCATCACCCTGCCGCAGGAGCACCGCCACCAAGACAGGAAGACGATGTTCGAGCCCTGGCTGCGGTGAGGAAAACGGGGTCCACGGTCCTCCCGCAACCCGTGGCGGCGGTGATAGTGGGACCATCCTCGGCAATTAGTGGCCAGGTAAACCATGTAGGTAGAGCTTTGAACCAAGGCCTCCCTCTTCGAATCGTCGAGGAGAGAATAAAACACATAAGGCGTTTCTCTTATACGGGTAGAGAAGTTACCGTACACCTTGGTGCTCCAGCAAGCGATCATGACGCATTTAGCTGGCTTGAAGAACAAATTACTAATTTGCTCAATCGGCTGCAGGATCATGGTGTCAGCGCCGATTATCATGTCGGCTTACTTTTGAAAAGCATGGACTCGACGTTCAATCCTGTATACGTCTGTTTTAGGAGGGCGGATCAGTTAGACGCTCGAGCCGTGCTCGATAACGTAAGTCGCGTTTTGCAAAGTAATAGCTTGTTCTTGAGTACGGCACCACTGTACGTTAAACTCAGCCATTTTAAGAAGCCTCGTGGGAGTGCACGTTATTGTGATAAGCTCTCCCCTGCTATCACATAGAGTCGAAGAAATCAAAGAATCATTACGATTCCAAATGGCGGCGATACACTTTGTCTTGCCCGTGCATTGGTAGTTGCCAAGGCTGTGTGTGACATTAAAAGAGAACCAGGTTGCGTGGACGTGAACACCTTTAAACAAATCAAAATCAAATCAAATCAAAAACTCAAAGCAGAGGAACTATGCCGTGATGCCCGTGTGAATCTTTTGAAAAGTGGTGGAATAACTAAGCTGAAACAGGTTCAAACATACCTCTCCGAATATAAAATCTCCGTGTTCAGGGAACGTTGAGGGAGACAGGTCCTATATGAGGGACCTATACCTCCCCAACATTCCTTTAAGGAAGCTATTATTTATGCTTATTAGTTGGAATTACTCCATCTAGATATCATATTCTGAAAATTTAAAAATGTCACCTGGACACGGGAATCGAACCCGGGACCTCTGACTTAGTACGCCAATGCTCTAAACACTGATCTATCCAGTATTCATCCCGTGCTCAGGGTCATTCTTCACTCATATTTTAAGGCAGAGTCTATGATGGACTTAGCGGAAATCGTCGGCTACAAGTATGTGATTATATTAATATCACGAGCCATCGGATAACGCAGCCATCTGCGACTCGGAAGTTGGATTTTTGCTGCCATTTGTACAGTTATTAAATTGTACGGGATCGCACATATTAAGAATTATTAATTCTTAATATGTGTAATTATTTATATGTGTAATTGTGTGATGTATTATATTATTATTATAAAATAAATAGATTAATAAATAAATAAATAATTATAAAATAAAAAATATTGTCTTACCACTTCCAGCCCAGTCATCAAATATCAAATATCAAAAAAATCATACATGATTAAATGACATTAGCAGTGTACACATCATTGAAGGGGCCTTTGTGATGTCATTTCAGTCCTTGAGATTACAGAGGAAATGGATAAGCATCCATGCTTTATATAATTAAATAATGAGTATTTGCAAATCAGCAACAGTTAAAACTGGTAATGTTAGTAAAAGTGAAGTTCAAACAAAGAATATTATTGAACAATTTATCAAATATTATATTGAACTTTTAAAGAGAAATTTATTTTCAGTTTTGAAGTATATTTTTTTACAAAAGGCACAGAAAAAAGATACAACTAGCATAAACGTTAAGCACTTTTTATCACTTGATAAACTTAGTGCAAGGAATTAACTAAAATTTATATTTTCTGCACGGCACAGCCATTACCTATATTTTGAAATGTGAAAAAGTTGAATCGTTTTCCTTTGTTCATTGTAAAAACAATTAGTGGTCCCGTTTGCATGATCTCCTTTCCTATACTTTCTACCATATGGAGTCAATTTAAAATCGTGTAGCTAACTGGTAATAATCCTCTTTCCTACACTAATTAAACCAATACAGAACATTTTGTTTGAATGTGATGCATATATCAGTGATGTCTTGTGTAATTACACAATTACACATATAAATAACTACACATATAAATAATTACACATATAAACAATAAAATTAATATTATTGTGTGACGTAGTTATTAATTATTAATATGTGCGATCGTGTACAATTTAATAACTGTGCAAATGGCAGCAAAAATCCAACTACCGAGTCGCAGATGGCTGCGTTATCCAATGGCTCGTGATATTAATATAATCACATATTTGTAGCCGATGATTTACGCTAAGTCCATCATAGACTCTGCCTTAAAATATTAGTGAAGAATGACCCTGGGCAAGAGATGAATCCTGGATAGCTCAGTGGTTAGAGTATTGGCGTACAAAGCCAGAGGTCCTGGGTTAAATTCCCGTGTACAGGTGTCAATTTTCAATTTTCAGAATTCCTTTAAGGGCTACATTGATTTATATTTTCACGACGATAAGAAAAACCACTTTTACGTCATAACATCCTTGACAGTCGCCTTTAGGTGCTCGTACTTTTGCTGCGAGTGCCGTGTGCCATTTGATCAAAAGAATGCGCACAAATGTGAATCCACGTACAAAAAGTGCTACGCTAAAGCGGTCTGCAGTGAAGGTCGAACTGTGGTCTGTAAAGACTGTGGGCGTTGGTTCACAAACCAGACATGTTTTGATAATCATAAACGTCCCAGTTTTTGCAGACGTCACATGTCGGTCTGTGACGTCAAAAAGGTTTGTGAGGTATGCGGGCAATTTTTCAGTTTGGAAAGATCAAATTATTCACACAGGTGTTATGAGACTTTTTGTAGAGTATGCAAGACCCATCGTCCCTTTGGTCATTCTGCTATATGAAGTAAGCCCCATCCAAGCCGTCACCGAAAAAGAGTAATTTCATATTTTTATTCTATGATTTTGAATGCAGACAAGAAACGCTTCTTCAAGGTGCGGTCAACACGTACTTGCACGAACCTAACCTCTGTGTCGTGCAGACATGTTGCAAGGCCTGCCTTCATATCGATGTAAATGACCATCACTGCACCGAATGCAGGGGCGATAGGACTCGCATATTCAAGGGTGATACCACAATTACCCAATTTTTTGGATTTATAGAGCAAATTAAAGCAACAAAATTTAAGGATATCACCCTCCTCGGGCATAACCCAAAAGGGTATGACGGGAATTTAATTTTAAAATACATGATGGAAGTTAAAAAATGGACTCTAGAGCTCATAATGAAAGGTGTGAATATCATGTCCATGCGTTACGGCCCACTCCACTTTATTGACTCGCTGAGCTTTCTCCCAATGTCGTTGTCCAAGATTCCCAAAACATTCGGCCTGGACGAGTCTTTGGCCAAGAGACATTTCCCCCATTTTTCAATAAAAAGAAAACGCGGGGTATAGGGGTTCTTTGCCGCCAAAGGAGGACTACAGCGTCGGTGAGATGTCGGTTGAGGGAAAGGAGCACTTTGAGAAGTGGTATGACGCGTTGGTCAAAGAAAATTATGTCTTTGATTTTAACCGTGAGTTGAAACTGTATTGCGTGAAAGACGTAAAGATCCTACGGAAGGCCTGCCTGAAGTTTAGAGACATGCTTATTGAAAAAGCAAAGGTGGATCATTTCAGAGAGGCGTGTACGACCGCAGGAGTGGCCATGTTGGTTTACCGCCGAGGTCACCTTAAGGAGAACACTATCGGTATCATCCCTAACGGTGACTATCGGTGTGCAGACCAACAGTCGCACGTAGCCGTACAATGGCTCTGCTGGGAGGCCCACCAACGCGGTGTCTCTATTCTTCAAGTGGGTAACGGTCGTGAGGAATATGTATTAGGGCGACGTGTAGACGGCGTTGTTAAAGCTGGAGATACAACCACCGTCTTCCAGTTCGGGGGCTGTTATTGGCACGGGTGCCCTCTCTGTTATCCCGACAGGACCACCTCTATCAAAAACAGCCCCCACGAGACCATGGAGACGCGCTATGAAGCGACCATGGCTTGCGTGGAAAAGTTTAAGAATGCAGGCTACACGGTCGTAGAGATGTGGTAGTGTACGTTTAATACGATGAAACGAACAGACAAGGACTTGAAATAATTTGTACTCCAGCACGAGGTGTATACCAAGGAGCCCCTCAGTCCCAGGGACGCATTCTTTGGCGGGCGTACAAATTGTATCAAANCAGTCCCAGGGACGCATTCTTTGGCGGGCGTACAAATTGTATCAAACTCTTCCACGAAGCAGACCTTTCTTGTGGAGAGAAGATCAAGTACTAGGATGTGTGTTCGTTGTATCCTTACGTTTGCAAGTACAAAACATACCCCATCGGCCACCCCGAAATTAACTTGGAACCAAATTGTCCGTCTATAGATCAAGTAGAAGGCATAGCCAAAGTTACAGTGACGCCTCCACGGGATTTATTCATGCCCGTATTGCCTACACGGATGCACGACAAGTTAATGTTCATCTTATGCAGAAAATACGGGGAGGAGAAAAACTAAGGCACGTGTCAGCACAATGACAAAAAAGATCGCTGATTGACGAGATCCGGAAAGCCGTTGAGAAAGGTTACACCGTTGAAGCAGTACATGAAGTGTTGGAGTACAATGTATCTGTTTACGACCGTCAGACACGTTCTGGCAGATTGTTTCAAGGGTAAATTGATACTTTTTTGAAAATAAAACAAGAAGCCAACGGATGGCCAGAGTGGTGTACCTCACAAGATGAGAAGTTAGCTTACATTCAAATTTATGAGGATTTTGGTTCTGTTTGTAAAAACCCTGGTCTCTGCACTCTGGCTAAACTCTTTTTAAATTCGCTATGGGGAAAGTTTGGGCAAATACCTGATTGTCAACGACTATCAGGGCATCCACAAGTACCTGATGTATCCGTACACCACCACGGACAGCGTCATTGATGTAAATGATGATGTTATGTTCCTCAATTACAAGGATGCGCGTGACGCGTTGCGCCCTAACCCTAACACGTGTGTGGCGGTGGCTTGCTACACGACTGCAATGGCTAGGTTGCACTTATACAGCATCCGTGAAAAATTGGGGGACCGTGTTTTGTATCACGACACGGATAGCGTTCTGTTCACGGAACGCCCCGGCGATTGGAGTCCGCCGAGCGGAGACATTTTAGGTGACCTCACTGACGAACTTCAAGATTACGGTCCGGGAAGCTACATTAGCACCTTTGTATCTGGTGGTCCCAAGAATTACGCATACCGAGTTTGCGTTGGTGGCGACCCTGCCAAAACAAAAACGGTATACAAGTTTCGCGTGATCAACATAAACTACGGCAATCGGAACTACGTTAATGTTGACGTTTTGAAAGCGATGGTCACTGAACAGGCCGCGCAAAGATACATACAGATACCGCACAAAATTGTAAGAGAAGTCTTACAACTGTATGTACCGTTTCTCAGAATAAAGTCTACCAGCCGGTGTACACCAAACGGCGGATAACCGATGATTATAATACGTTGCCGTTTGGGTATCAGAGTTCTTGTAAACGCGCTCGCCACGACTAAAAGGTGATCATATAGACGGGCTGAATAATCATCTTTTTTTCCTTCACTATAGACAGTTCCACTGACATACCATTCTTCAAAGATTTTAGATTTTTTTCATATTTTTTTCTGCATGAAAACAAGCATATTTTTTTATTGATTTATTTTATGCATCGGGGATACTTTTTATATTTTTTTATCCGCCATTATAAACCTCCACCTACCTGGTTATTTATAGTCTAATAGAATTAGTTGTTTGTATATATTTTAATTCTAGTAAAATTTGTTCGTATATACATTTTAATTCTAGTCAAATTTGAAACCATCTGTACATATGTATTAAAAACTTTTAAACTGGACTTTATAAATTAGTACCAAGGCCACTATTCCCGCTACAAGCTCAAGAAATTGGTTATTGTTTCCAATATATATACATATATATATTCTATAACCTTAATTTTTTTTGGAAATAATATTCCAAGTATACGTTTTATAGTAAGAGATATAGTTGTAAAAAAAACTTTGATTTGTGTAAATAAATATCCCAAGTATTTTTTTCATCTCGTGAGCTATGCTTGTATGAATAAATATTTAAAGTATTTGTAAAAAAAATATTTTTGTAAATAAAAATTCCATGTATACTTTGAGTTGTTTTTATATATTTTAATTCTAGTCAAATTTGAAAACATCTGTACATATATATTCAAATACTTTTTAAACTGGACTTAAAAAATTAGTACCAAAGCCACTATTCCCACTACAAGCTCAAGAAATGTGTTATTTTATTGTTTCCATTATATATATTATATAACTATCTTTTTTTTTGTAAATAAATATTCCATGTATACTTTTCGTAGTATGGGATATATTTGTAGAAACTTTGATTTGTGTAAACAAATATTCCAAGTATACGTTTCATGGTGTGAGATATATTTGTAAATATTTATTTTAAGTATTTGTAAAAAAAAAGTAAATACAAATTCCAAGTATACTTTTCATGGTGTGAGCTATATTTGTAAAAAAAAAACTTTGATTTGTGTAAATAAATATTATAAAAACTGTTATGTTTGTGTTTTAACGTCTACAGCCACTCCCTCCTATCCTATAAATACAAGTTCATTCAGCTTATAAGCTCAGTCCCAAACATTATGGACAAGTTGAAACATCCATTTCCGGCCATCATTAGCGGCCCTTCAGGCTGTGGAAAGTCACATTTTGTAGCCGACTTTATCCGTCACTTGGACACAAAGTGTGACGTTAAATTTGATAAAATCACCTGGTATTATGCTTTATGGCAACCGGGATTCGAACAAGACGGGTCAAGTCCCCACGTCATATTCTGTAAGGGTTAACCGGAAATGGATGACACCTGTAATGACTCTCCACAGCTGATTATTCTGGACGATCTGATGCGTGAAGCCAACGAAGTGGTCGTCAATCTTTTCACCAAAGGATGCCATCATAAAAATATTAGCGTCATGTACCTTACACAAAATATATTCCACCAGGGCAAGGGGCAAAGAGACATTTCCTTAAACGCACATTATATCGAGCTTTTTAAAATCCCCGAGATAATCTCAGATTCAGCACTTTGCATGTCAAGTCTGTCCTGAAAACCCCCATATTTTATAGGAGGCTAACGCTGACGCTACAAGTACTCCCCAATGGTATATATTGTTAGATTTCAAGCAAGGTACACCCGAATGGTTTAGATATCGAGCCCGCACAAATGTCGATTTCTGCGTGTACCTACCACGCAAAAGCTATAAAAACACCAACACGATCCGATTACAGATCATTTCATAACCATGAGCCCCAAAGTGGTGAAGCAAGCCCCCCTGCTACGTGCGATGCATCGCAAGTACCCGCAGCAACGTGTCGCCTTGCTGAAAAAGGCCGACAAGGAACTGATTGACTCTGTTTGCAAGTATGCCTACAACACTTTAAAAGGGCGGGTGCCATTGAAAAATGCGTATAAGACAAAGTTACGTGCTCACAATCAGGTGTTGCGCAAGCTGGTCAAACGAGGAGAGTGCTGGAAGAAGAAGAGACGGCTACTCGTTCAGAAAGGAGGAGCGTTCCTGCCCTTACTGTTAGCCCCATTAATCAGCGGTGTCTTCGGTTCCTTATTCAACAAATAGATAATGGAACACACGAAAAAAATGATATTGGTATCCCCGGAAACATTACACAGTTACGAGCAACACAAACAACAATTTACATTGGCCACACATCTAGTGGTCTCCGAGCTAAACAAATGGAAATGGAAAAAAAATCCTCGCTTCAAAACTTGATGACAAGTCTAAATGGACTTTATACCAACAAGTGCTACAGCGCTATGTGCACTTTAGTCAACACCCTCCACCGCCTGAAAATATCACCGCCCAACACGACCGCCCCTGAAGTGTCTGTACTTCCCATCGCAGCTGTACTCAATACTTTACCGGTACAGGCACGTAGAAAAGCCGAGCTTTTACTAGAACATATTAATTCCAGGGGCGGAATCTCTTTGGACGAAAACGGGGAAGTGAGTATTCACGATACGCCTCTCCATGGATCCAATATCGTGGATTTAGTCAACGATCTGGTCAGAGAAAGAAGACACAGCGAGCCGTAAGGGTGGTGAGAGTTTCTCACGGCGCTTCAAAAAATAAACGTCCCTAAATAATTTATTGTAAATCCAAAATGTTTAGCGCCCATTAAAGATCCTACGCCTATACCCCAACCACTTACACCGTCGCAACGCCCTAAGAAGAAGAAACTGAAAATGTTAGACCAAAACAGGTGGTTGCCGTTCCGAGTTTAATGGCCCGTTTAGCCAACAAATACTACGACCCTTCTCATCCTGCGGGGTTAGCAGGGAAGGCGTTGCTCATAAAGGCGTCCAAGAAATATCCCGAAAAAGTACTAAAATGGCTTCGTGCGCAGGACGCTTATAACCTACACAAACCTGTGATAAAAAAGTTTCCACGCAACAAGTACGTGGTGTCAAACATTGACGATCTCTGGCAAGCTGATCTCAACGATATGCGAAGTCTCGGAAAATACAACGACGGTGCGGTGTACTTGCTTACCGTCATCGACGTGTTTAGCAAGATGGCCTGGGCGAGGACTCTTCAATCCAAGACGGGGAGCGTCGTGAGAGATGCCTTTCGGGTACATTTTCAAACAAAGCGGGCGTAAACCTCTAAGTTTACAGACGGACAAGGGGACAGAGTTCACGGCACGTCTAGTCCGGAAATTTCTCAAGCAAGAAGACGTGCATTACTACACCACTCATAATCCAGACGTGAAGGCAAGTATCGTGGAACTATTCAATAGAACTCTGAAAGGACGCATGTTGCGCTACTTTACCAAAAATAGCACGTATTGCTATATGGACGTCCTCCAAGATCTCGTCGACGCTTACAACCACGTAAAACATTCCAGTATCAAGATGGCGCCTGCCGACCTTTCAGAAACCAACGTGCTTCAAGTCAGAGATAATCTGTATGGCAAACGGCGCCCAAACTCGTATAGTAAGCCAAAACTCAAAGTCGGTGACATGGTGCGTATTAGCAAATCCAAAATGCTGTTTGAAAAGGGCTACAAAACCAATTGGAGCGAAGAAATTTTCAAAGTCAGCAGCGTCGTGTTGCGGCAACCAGTCGTCTACAGACTGACCGATCTTGACGGTGAGGAGGTGGAGGGAACGTTTTACGAACCCGAATTTCAACGCGTACATCTTCCCAAAACTTTTAAAGTTGATAAAATACTACGTGTTAAGGGTAAAGGCCCCATAAAGAAAGTGTACGTGCAGTAGAAAGGTTACCCCACCAAGTTTATTCTTGGATTCCTGCCAGTTACGTCAGCGCCCTACCATGAAGGATCAGTTTTACCTCACCTTGCCGAGCGATAGCTCTATGGGATTTTTCCCGAAAAATACCCTCACGAATTTCACCACGCAACTACCCTACCGTCTTACACTCGACGGCCAGTGGGAAGTAGCTCTCACCGTAAGTAGCTCTCACCGAATTCCAATATCCGTGTTCTTTCACCACCGTACCCTGGGCCGAAATATTGTATGGTACAACTGGGTTGACGCTAACGGTGTGGAACAAATATTCAAGGATCACATCCCTCCTGGAAACTACAGAACTATCCAAGAATTGGTTAAAGTCCTAAACGAAATAGAGGTGTTTAAAGTGAATTCCGGAGTTGTATTCTAGTACACAAGCACCAACAAAAAAGTGGACGTTGTTTCTCCTTCACCAAATATACAGCTGCTGGAACTATCTAGTCAACTAGGTCTACAGCTCGGTTTTGATCCTAATACTAATCTGATCAAAGTCCCAAAGTCTCCGCACGCCGCCAACATTCTACTAGGCTTGCCCTCGCAAATGTACGTCTACACGGATATCGTCGATCCTCAGCCCGTAGGTGATATTGAAGCACCACTTTTACGTATCGTCGGTATCAACAACACAAACTATCTCTACGGAATACATAAGACAGTTAGCTACGATCCGATGCACTACATGCCAGTACTTAGAAGGGAAATTGAAAGCCTGGAAATCAATATAAAAACCGACACTGGTGAACCTGTACCATTCGAGTTTGGAAATGTGTGCGTGAAACTTCATTTTCAACGCTGCTCAACATGAACTGTCCCTACCAAAGATACTACGTCAACTAGGCTGGAACAGGAATATCTTTGATCTACCACGGTGTTCCCTATAAACGCGGGCATGGAATAGGAAGTTTTTTCACCGGCCTATTCAGGAGCGTCGTACCGTTACTGAGAAGCGGTGCTAAAGCCATCGGAAAACAGGCGCTTCATACGGGTATCGACGTGCTCTCCGACGTCGCCAATCAGCGTCGTCCTTTCAAAGAGGCTCTATGGCAACGTGTCGGTGAGGCTGGAACAAACCTGAAACGTAAGGCGGAGCAGAAGATCGGCACACTGATGACTGGCTCAGGCTATAAAGGCGTCCTAAGAAGCACCGACGTCAGTCTTATGTCTTTCCTGACGTAAAAAGGTCAAGAAAGAAGCGGTAGATATTTTCAGTTGAAATGTCGTTTTTACAACTCCCAGTCCTGCGAGTGTGCCAGCAGTGAACTCGATCTCTTTTCCGTCCCACCCACGCAAACCAGTCTTTAAAGCGGACAATGGATCCAGTATAAACCTGTCTCTTCCCTCACCGATGATTCACACATAGAATTTACCGTTACTGGTCAAGGCGAGTTCTATATCAATCTTTCACAGACTATCCTCTATCTTAGGTCAGCCATCGTGAAATCTGACGATGGCGCTTTTACAGAGGGGGATCAAATCGCCCCCGTCAACAACTGGTTGCATTCGCTATTTACACAGGTGGATGTGTTTTTAAACCAAAAACTAATCTCACCACCCAGCAACACGTATGCTTATAGATCGTACATTGAAACGTTGCTCAATTACAAATGTGAAGCCAAAAGAACACATTTTACTTGCGGTCTCTGGCTCGCAGACAGCCCCGGAACCTTTGAGGAGGCTAACGCCGGCAACAAGGGATTTGAGGCCCATCGCAGTCTTACCGCAAAAAGTAAGACGGTGGATCTTTTGGGGTATCTACGTGGTGATGTATTTAACCAAGAGAAATACCTTTTGAACGGCACCAAACTCAGAGTCAAATTGGTCCGTTCCAGAGACGGGTTCAGTCTTATGGCCGTCCCTGAACTCCCACACTATAAGGTTCACATCGCTGAAGCAGGCCTTCTAGTGCGACGTGTCAAAGTAGCACCTTCTATAATGTTGGCACATGGCAAGGCATTAAACGTCAGTCCCGCAAAGTGTCCCATCACCCGCGTGGAAGTAAAAACACTCACTATTCCTACGGACTTGCAAGGGAAATCACTGGACAACGTATTTACCGGACAATTACCCAAACGATGTATCGTGGGATTTGTATCAAACGCAGCGTTCAACGGAGATTCCACCAAGAACCCGTTCAACTTCCAAAACTACGGCATGAACCTTATCTCGTTGTACGTTGATGGAGAACAAGTGCCATCGAAGCCGTTACAGCCCGATTTTTCAAACAGCAACTATGTCATGTCCTACCACACACTGTTTTCTGGAACGGGTATCCATTTCATGAACGAAGGTAGCGACATCACGCGGGAACTAAGGGATATCATATCATGGCTTTCGATCTCACACCTAATCTGTTCACCCACATGACATATCGATATCTTTTGAGCAGCTTAGGCCAAATATGTAGATGATTGGTTGTTTCCATGCTTATAATATAATATTCGTATTATTCACAACAAACATTACATTACATTTACATTTGTTTGCATTTGAACTGGTAATGTTTACTAACGATGAATATCCTCTAATTTTGGATGCGTGTTGATCGCTTTCATTAGATATTGCTTTGTATACTTAAGTACATATATATATGAACAAAACCCCTTTCACAAGAGAACCAATGCCCTCCTTTATAATTTAGATCGAAAATAGAATCGGACAAAATACGGAAGGTCTCAGCAATCGTTGCTTGGTTATAGCTTTCAACTTGGCTTATTGTATTAAATATTGGTTCGGTACAGTTGAAATAAAAAAAACACGTGTTAATAATAACACATATTATAGCGTATTGTCTTTTTTTTAGTCAAAATTTAAGTATTATATTATGTGTTCGTTAATGAATGCAGTTCGGAAAATAATTATTTAATATATAACCAAATCTGATTATGATGTATCAATATAAAGGAATAAAAGCATCACTGATCCCACGGGTTAGCTGATTAAATGGTGACGGGGGAGATCAGGGATCGAATCCCTGTCATGCATGTGTACTGAGGCCGGTTTCCTCACTCATCCTCCCACGCGGGTGTTGACCCTGATGGGTAGTAAGAATACACATTTTATTCTCAACTACCATAACAATGCGGGTACATTTCTCACGTCTTATTCCCACTCTACAAACTAGCACATTAATGTGACTAGGCCTCTATGGTTTTCCAGTTTCACTTCCATGCAAATACACCAATAGTATAGATGTTTTTTTAAGTTTTTTTATAGCCAGTAGTTAACTACCTGCACCAGTGGGCACACAGTCTAAATATCAGACTCTTATAGTTCGGGCTTTCCAATGGTAGGGGAGGTTGGGTTTGAAATCGTGCTTGGGCTTTCGGATGGTGGGGTGCGAGGTTGGGTTTCGAATAACTACCTAGTTGTGAGGGTTTGAATACCAGTAGGGTGTACTGATGCTGGTCTTAGGTGATTTTCCACTCTTCCTCAGCGCAAATGTGTGTGCAATTAACAACGTAAATATACTGGAAGGAATCATTTGATTATGTTAGCGATAAGAACCGTCTCGGTGGCGTGAACTGGGGATGGTTTCTTCCTAAATGGTTTTAAACACTCCCTTCCACGCAAATGTGTATTCACTTCCTATAAATTCAACCTTCCCAATTCCTAATCCATTAGCGCAATTAGTGCTTAAGCGTATAAAACGAATGGATAGTAAGATGTGGTTCTAAATATATATATTGGTGATAAGCTTCAATTTGTTGCTCTTAGCAGGGAGGAAGGGGAATTGAATCCAGGTCAGCCGTTTCACTTATAGTTTCTCATTCAGCCTTCACACAAGTGCAGGTACATTTTATATCTTCCTCCTCCCTACCAAATATACTGCTAGTCCTGACAGGGGGCTATTGCACCTAAAAAATAAAATGCCACGACATATTTGAATGTTAATTACTGTTTCAGCGTTATATCTTCAAAAGCAAAATACATTTATAATGAGAATCCTAACTTGACTTGCCATTACGTCAGAACTAGACAGTATTCTTAAGCCCACCGCACATTGGACGTATGGTAGGTGCAGCAGGGGGGGAGGGCGAGGAAGAGGTAAATCTGTAATACACGTGTTCTTATGGGTTACCGCACATTGGACAGAGGGCAGGCGCAGTGTAGGGATAACTCTTTCCCGCCTTTCTCTGGTTGTAGTAGACGTACAGTTTTCCTCTGTCCTCTGTGCCTCTGTCACGTAGTTTTTGTGTATTGTGATGGAACATCTTATTCAATTATTTCAAGACCATCCAGTATTATATGAAACAAGCAATCCAGACTACATGAGAACGAACCTGAAAGATGAGTGATGGGAAAAGATTGCTATTGAACTGAATTACTCGAACGGTAATTGTAATATTCTAGATTTTTGTACTTAGTGAAATTAATCTACAG
>CABFWO010007605.1:3247-23769 GCA_902155825.1 Timema genevievae | reverse complement strand
GCCTCCGATAGTTGGGGGTAGTGTTGCCATAAAAAACACTTCAGATAGCTTCTAGAACAGTTTTTTATTTAGAATTTTTTCTAGCCCCCGTCAATTGGAGGATGGGCCCACCAAACCCCCCCTTGAAATTATTGGCTGGCTACGGCCTTGGCCCAGGGTCATTTTTCACTCATATTTTAAGGCAGAGCCTATGATGGACGTGCGGAAATCGTCGGCTACAAGTTTGTGATTATATTAATATCACGAGCTATCAGATAACGCAGCCATCTTTGACTCGGTAGTTGGCTTAATGCTGCCATTTGTACAATTATTATAATGGTACGGGATTTCATACTAAGAATTAAATAGCCAAAGCTATTATTTATGCTTTTAGTGAGGATTACTCCATCTAGATATCATATTCATAAAATTGGAAAATGAAGAAGGCTGCGTTATCTGATAGCTCGTGATATTAATATAATCATATATTTGTAGCCGACGATTTTCCGCACGTCCATCATAGACTTTGCCTTAAAATATGAGTGAAGAATGACCCTGGGCACGAGACGATTCCTGGATAGCTCAGTGGTTAGATAATTGGCGTACTAAGATTGTAATTTAGTTTTAAAATGTATAATAATCCAAGAAGTATCGATTGAGTATACAAAACCGCACGTGTAATCTAAATTTTAAAAATAATTATGGATACGCTGAGCTTTAAAAATAATCTTAAAATCAATTATGTATCAGTGATGTTATTATTATTATTTTATTATTTAGCACCGCGTCTTACTACCCGTTCGGGTTATACGCTAGTGATGTTATTAAAAGCCGTGAAATACAGTAAGCGAAAATTACTTATAATTCATTTCAAAAATGTTAGCCTTTTTAATCGAGTATGCTACATAAGAAAATGTGTTAGTGTTTCGATAAATTATTGTTAGTGACTGATTCTTGCTCAGTATATTCTCACGCAAATGAATAAGATTAAATACTTAATATTTTATATATCAATTCACCATTTTACAAGAAAGATAAAATAACAAATAGAACGCGCAATAAAAAGCTAGTGAAAATATTTAACATTAACAGATAGGAGGGTATTAAGTTGGCCTAAATACTTTGTTGATGACATAATAGGCTTTTACGCCACATTTAAAGTATTTCAAATATTAATTAAGAACAGATTTATTTGATAAATTTTATCTAGTTGTCCTTGAAAAAATAAAGAAGATTTTTCAAATATTTAATGAACTAAGTATAAAAGCAGCACAATTTTCACCATGGTAGACGATGTCTAAGAATGTTGTAATAATAGACAGATAATTGAACTCGGATGTGTTCGCAAATATATTCATGGACAATAAATTACAAAACTAGTAATAGTAAATCATAAAAAATAAAATAAATAAAATGATGCTTAGTGACCGTTGTATCGAAAACCTAGCAGCGCAAATAACTCCCAACTAAACACATCCTACTGTGAAAACAATTGGTGTTAGAGGAATGAATCTTATCTCAAAATAAAATTAAGTTCATGATGATTATTTCGTTCACTTACAGTACCCATCTATCTCAATTAGGAAAAAACTTTTTAACAGAGGGAAAATATGTCTGAAATCAAACTTGTATTATAGTTGGGTTTTTTTTCAAAGAAAAATTTTTTTTTTCAAAACGAACCAGTTAGAATATGATACTGTTAATAAGGTCATAATAGCTCATAAGGCTTTTGTAAATAATTCCGAAAAAAACATGGTGATAGTCAAAATAGTTCCGGAGAAACGGTGAGTTATGTTTTGAGGTATTCTAATATTTGATCGCGGTAGCCATGATGTATTATGCTCAACTCGGTTCACCCGAGAAAACTGTCATAAAAGGAGACGAAAGATAAGTAAGAGAATCGTTCCCCTCCTTTCCCTTCGTCTACCAATAAATATACACGGGATCACGAAACTATGATGGAAGAGAAAGTGGCATAAATCTCTCACTTCGATTCTCCTTACGCAAATGATTGGTCTGCTCCCTCACACGGGCTTATATCAGGTTGGAAAACTGCATTGGGGAGGAGTATAAACCTACATCTAGCACATTTCAAAAATTTAAGCTATTTGAGCAAATTACAATTTTTTACAATGGTCCTGCTCACAACACTGCATTACAGCACTCCGTAGATGCCCCTTTGTCCTTTTTTCTCCATTGACTCGATATAAGTTGTGCATCGGGTGACTGCAAACTATAGCCATTGCCAACTGTGTGATACTCACCACAGGGAAGCGAGTTGGTATACTCTACTTGAAGCACCGCATAAGGAGTAAGCCTCATTTCCGTCTAGGTCTACATTCTACAATTTTCACATCTTATATAACAGCTTGTCCGTTCAAATATAACAAACTGCCAATATATTAATGAACATAGATTAGCATGGGGCCCCTGTGCTCGTGGGGCTTCTAGGCAGCACAGAACTGCACGCCACTCCTTCAGGATGGCCGTGTGTAAAACCTTTTTTATCCACTATGTTAGTAAGATCTTTCTCTCGCGCATTTCTGAACAATGGAACACAGACACCGATAGACACGACTCTCGTTGGGTTAGCACCTAGAAGAGAGGATGGTTTTGTTTGTGTGTGTGTTGTAATAAATGTCACCATGGACCAGGAATCATAGGCGTGTTCTTACTTATCGTGTTTTATTCTTACTATCAACTAATTAAATGTAAGTAGTAAAGTGATAACTAAAGCTTTGCTTGGAATCAAATAGATACTTGAACTAGTGTGTGCCATTCGGTGAATCTTAATTTAAATTCACTTCATCTCACATATTTATACAGTGGATTATCTTCACAATATTATTGATTTTTTACTTGATCAAGAATCTAGACTTTGTAGTATTGGAGGTTCTAAATTTGCAGTGTTTTGGTCAAATGTAGTGCGGAACTAAGCTTGTAGGTAATTTAGAATTCAATTTCATCAAAATAGCAAAAGAGGAACAATTTATTAATGTGAGGGGTACTGTTAATAGTGCTGCTACCTGTCTACAGCATTTGCGTTTGTGTAAGCATCTCTAATCGTTCAACTCACCTGTACCAAGTTTGTCAACTTAACTTATTCATGCATAAAATTAATAATAGAATCATATTATAAAATAGTTCTGGATCTTTGGTTTTATATTTAAATATTGTCTGTAACTTATTTAATTCACGAGACGTGTTTCGGTAAATATAGTCTTACTTCTTATCTTACTTAAATTTAGGTAGTATTTTTGGATGTAAAAATTCCTTAAGAGTTACTTTCCTGAGGCCTACTTAATTATCTTGTAATATTCATTTTCATTATTTTCTCCCTCACATATTAATTGAATATTCTGAATCAAATATCTTTATTACAATTTTTACATTTATTACTTCACGTTTTCAATTAATTTATAAACTAGTATGGGGAGAGTGCATGGATCTCTATAATATAACTGGATGGACATACACATACACATTGCCAAGGACCAAAGCTCAGGTTTATCGTATACTACATTGTAGGAGGACAGATTTAACGGTTTCTTTCAATGTTCTTATGCGAAAACATGTCTCTGATGAATAACGGTGTTATTGTTGGAAAATAGTGAATTATTATACCACACTTTCTTGAAGAAACATTTGCATTAAAGGATATACAATTCAGTTTTACAGGTAATACTGTACAAATACGAATAACATCTTTAACATATTTAAATAACATGTAGTTATCAACAATGTTGTTTACAGTCTGCTAAGACAACACTTAGATTTAAAGTTGGCTAGTAGCTTGAATATTGGTTTCAGAAACAATATCATATTGAAAGTTCGATAAATATAATAAATAAGGTATCTTAAAACTTGATTACATTTGTTTGAACGACAAACTTTGTGTAGTTGCCATACATTCAAACTATCACTTAGGTTATGGTTTTATAGGCTTGTAGAAAGTATTATTATATCCCCTTTTTTTTAAATGTTGGTTTATATCTAGTATGTTGCTTTAAGAAACCATATTATGTTGAAAATTCGATAACTATAATGAAACAAGTTAATTAAAAAGTGTATTACATATGTTTGAATGACATAATTTGTGTAGAAGTCTTAGGCCTAAGTTCAAATGATAATTTAGGTCATAAGCTTGTAGGAAGTATGGTATATAATAAATAAATATAATTAAGAATCCTAATCTGTAAGGCTTTTATTTCGTACCAGAATACTATCATATATATAATATTTTGTTAGAATAAACGGCCATTTAGAATGGAAGTAGAAATTTCCTTCTGGAAGGTCTTTTATCTTACCTAAACACTACTATAGGGTAGGATTCTGGTATGAAATAGAGCCTTCCAAGTGTGCTTACTTTCAAACTCGTCGTATATATTAGGTAAAAGCAACTTATTTAAAGAAAAATAGATTTGAACTTTGTTATGCTCTTCAAAGCTTTTACTAACATATTTATTTTAGTTAACTAATTACACATGGATGTATCTCATATATTCAATCAAATTAATGAATGATGTCAAAATGCCACATTGCCTTGTATGGGTGTAAGAAAGAAAGAGATACCCTAAAATTTCCGTCTCTCTTACACAATGGAATGCAGATGACAGCTCGAAAATTTCAGCCACAGATGTCCATCCAGTTATATTATAGATATCAAGGGTTGAGTGCGCCAAACAGGGCGGAAGTTTTTAGAATGTTTTGATGCCATAATAAAGTAAATTAAATACTATTTTTTTCATCTTTGCACTTAAGAACAATTTCAAATTTCCTACGAGACAAAAATCAATATTGTATTTTTTTTTTAGAATTTAAAAACTCACAGCTAATATACTCATATTGGTTAATTATATATTAAAGTGCTTAATAGTAAGTATTGAGCTTGGTTGGCTATTTATTCTAATTTTGAAAACTAATCCAATCTAAATTTGGGCCTAACCTAACCTTTCCTGTGTTAATAAATACAAATTTTGATGAAACTGGCAAAATAAACTAATTTGTTTTTTAAAATATTTCTATGAGTAGGAGTGAAGTAGTAAAAAGTTAAGTGTTGGGCAATACATTAGGTTAGTACACAATGTGGCTCATTCCATGTTATTTCATCTAATATTCAGGGGAACTGTAACCCATCATTTTAAATTTTAATCAAATTTGGCACATAACCTAGTATCTTTGAATGATTTAACTTAATTTATATTTCAACCTTGTTTTGCATCCAACCTAGTTTTTGCGACTATGTATTGATTATTGATAAAATACTAAAACATCTATACTTTACCTTGCTAAAAATTGATCATATTTTAAAGTAGGCCCCTATTGACTCTGCAGATATTCCACTTGATCTCCCTCAAAAATGGAAACTGGACTATTTGTAGCTGAGATTGTTGTTACAACTGACACCCCTGTTGCTTGGTATTTAGAGAAAAAAATTTAAATGCACCCAGTGATTTGAATCACTAGACTAGATTTAAATAAACTCTTAAAAACTGACACCATTTTGAATTTATTAAAAATTTTTTTAAACAAAAAATTAATTTTCTTTAAATGCCTCGTTTTAAAGTCCTAACTTATGACTATCAAACAATTAGCAACAGAAAACAAAATGTTGAAGCAAGACAACTCAGGGACAACTTGGCTAAATATAAATTTGTTGGAGGGAGGAATGACGGCTTCTTATGTGGGAAACAACTAACAAGCCACCTACTATTTTCAGTTATAGCCTAATTGAGGTGTTTGTTGAATCACTTTAGCTCAACACAAACATTTTCATCTCATCTCATTTCTTTACAATCTACCTAATACCACCCTCAAGTGAATAAACAATTCTCTGTAGCTACACATTATCATTACATTATTATTAATACAGGTAATGGATTGTTGCAACACAACCAGCCAAATGGTGTCACTAATCGCCTACCCGACGTCAACAATTTCGACTTAATAATAATAATAATAATAATAATAATAATAATAATAATACTTAGCACCACGTCTTACTACTTGAATAATAATAATACTTAGCACCACGTCTTACTACTTGTTTGGCGTATAACCCGAACGGGTAGTAAGACGCGGTGCTAAATAAATAAAAAACTACTTGTTTGGGTTGTACCCTTAAGTACTAATTATGCTAATGGGCTAGGAATTGGGAAGGTTAAATTGAGAGGTAAAATCCCCCCCCTCCCCCTCAGTTCACCCGAGTGAGATTCAAACCTCGATCTCCCTGTCCTCAGCAGTTTAGCTCAACACAAAACTAGTGTGTTACCTAACTATGCCACCGAAAAAGCTTTATCTAAAGTACTATTTAATTAGTAGGCTATAATAAATCAGAACATAAAATGCCAAAACTTGATAAACGAATTTGAAACCTGATTATAGTCCATAGACGTACAACAAGCTACACTTGCAGAACAATAATTAACAAGTCGACATTCTCCCACCTCGAGTGTCGGACTCAAAGCAACAGTAAATAAATAATAAATTTTCACGGACAACAATATCACGATGGAAAAGTTCAGAGTAAACGAGTCATTGTTCCACTTACAAAACATAAATAAATTAGTCATTACAATTTAAATACTTTAGCATATAACCCGAACAAGTAGTAAGACGCGGTGCTAAATTTAAAAAAAAAACCTTGCTGGAGTTTTAACCTCCCTACTCCTTGTGGTCCATTTCTAGTCAAGATCCCCTGATACATAGGTCAAAGGTCATGAATTAATTCTAGCCTGACAGTCACATTGTCACACAGTTGCTATTTCCTCAAAAGTGAGCCGGCCGGGATCTTTCGAGTAGGATACGCTCAGAAGCAAGGGTTTCATTATACCAATAAGGTACCATGGAGCAGCAGGACGATTGAATTTACAAACTATTCCTTGTTCTGAGCAGAAAGCATTAATCTTCTCCCAGGGCGAATACATGATCTGTACCCACAAAGTTAGTCCCGTTATCACTGTATATGACAGACGGTCTTCCACGTCGAGCCACGAATCTCCTTAGGGCCTGTATGAAGGCATCCAAAGACAATACAGACTCTAGTTCCAAGTGAACAGCATGACACTTTGTTCACGTAAACAGACCTGGCCAGACCTTTATTCCATCTCCTAGGTAACTCCTCTGACCTCATACACAACAGTGTCACACACCCTGCTTGTCTTCAGGTAATGGAAGCACAGACCGATAAAAATGCACGCCTGCAAATTGTTTGCACACAATGAATTTCATAACAACAGAGCAGACGGTTCTTCTACCCTCTACAATCCAGAACCTTTCTCTAAGCAAGCTCAAAAGACCCCACACTCTCACATGGTTTACCTTGACGTGTGTCTCATGAATCAATATAATGACCACTGGATGATCAGCAGGCAATAAGGCTGGATATCTGAAATCTGACACATCCTTCCGTTCCGATATTCGTGTTTTCAGACGTAGAACATCTTTGCTGTCCACAAATAAATTGTGTGACTTGACAGGTTCACACTTCGAGCCTTGAGTGATTCTTTCTGAATAAATATAATGACAAGGACTTCAACCTCATCAACTTCAGAGGCACTAAGATTACCTCTTGTCTTCGTTTGGTTTTTGGAGTGACGAATGAATCTGAGAATCCATCCCTCAAAACCGAGAATTTTGTGGTATCGAGAGAAGTAACAGCAATACCACTCACACTCTGTTCTCACACGGCATCTTTCTTTCTATGCTGGTAAACAACTTCTTCCTCAAAAGGGACAAACCTGCTTCAAGGCTGCATGGTCTAAGGCGACAATAGATTGGACTGCTGATGACAGGAAGAACATGGTTCGACCTCAATCAGATGTACTGAGGATGGTTTCCCTAAATGGTTTCCCACTCCCCACAAATGTGGGTACACTTCCTATAAATTCAACCTTCCTTATCCCCAACCTATTAGCTTAATTAGTACATAGACGTATAATCTAAACGTTTAGTAAAACGGGTGCAATAAAAACCCTAAATTGTCCATTGATATGGAGGCAACTTGAGCCATTCTTGCCCCTCCCTCCATCAGACCTGCTGGGTTGAGTAAGTTAGACCTGGAACATGGCACGGTCCTCTTTCAACATCAATCGTATGAACCCTATGTACTAGAGTCGTTAACTGTTCCTTTCTCTGATCCACGCTGTTTGAATCGCTCCAGAAACAGAAGTAAAATCTAAATGTTCCACTATGGAGGAAGTAATTGCAGCTAAGAGTTCCAGATGTGGTATAGTGGTTTTCTTGACACAACGTCACCTTAATGGGTCAAATTCACAAAATGGGACAATTTGCTGAGAGTAAAAGGAGAAATTAAAGAACCAATAAGCAACCTTCTCACCATGAGATTAAATCCAGAATATATTCAGGGATAGTGAAATATATGTAGCCAAGCTGAATTTATGTTTTTTTAATTTAAAAAATAAAACAAATTCTGAACAAAGGGTTAAAAAAAGAACAATTCTGGCCTGTGCCTGGCCTGATGCCAATATTCATTTCATTTTCACTTAAACCTCATATTAGTTAAACACAATTAGTGTATGAAATACATGAGATACTTGCAGAAGGTGACAAAGAACCGCCCCTATCACAATACTTGCCACCTGATGGACTAACCCTTTTCTCCGCACGCAGTTTGGAAAATGGCCAGCCAAATATACAACTAAGAAATGTCTAAAACAAATCTAACGACTGAAACATCTCATCAATGCAAAAATGCCTGAGAGAGAATAAAAAATAATAGTCAAGAAAACTTGTTTTCTATGAGTACTGCCTGTTCTGTCATAGAAACTTAAATTAAAAGGGTTGGAGGGGGCATGTAAAAAGAGATCAAATAATGTGGGAGGAAGGTGAGGGGTGAAGGAGAAAATCTCACATTTTTCTCTGGCAGGCTTTGTTCCAGGTCAATAACAAGGTTTGAGCTGAGAGACATTAGTTTGTCTAATTGGTAGCTTTAATTCCGGGTCGATGAGTAAGACTGTCACTGGAGTAAAAAATTGACTATTCACAATTGGTTCCAACCACCTGTAATTTAACTTGGCTGAATTGTTGGGCCGCTAACTTTACTGTGGCTTTACTAAGAGTGTGTAGCTCTTAAATGACTCGATCACCTATTTTATAGGGTACAGGCCCTCCCTGAGCGTTGTATCTTCTGGTGACTCAGTCGCGGCACCTCTCCAACTCTCAAAATGCGACTTCCCATCTTTCTACCATTTGCTTCTGGGGTCCTTCCCCTAGAAATCCTGGATAATTCCCAGTGTAAACGATAGGAAACAACTGTTTATAGTATAATAATAGTTCCGCTGGTGTTCACCCCTAAAATTTATGTTGTAATGTTTACTCTCTTGTTGGGCTAGCTCATACTGCGTGGAGGACTTGTGGGATGGAACATACTCTGGTTCTAGTTATGTCTATCTTGATATCGGGCCTCACGTTACAGAAAATACAGTCCAGCTCCTGTTCTCCCGTGAACCCTTGTGCTTACTGATCAGAGTTTATAGTTCTGTTACATATTCATGCACTGACTTTATGGGTTTTTGTATCCTAACCTGTAGTTCCTCTTCAATCAGTTCTTGATAGTTAGTCTTAAAGAAACTAACTTTGAAGTACATTCTAAAAATGGTTTCCAACAACTCCAATTACACTGGTTGTTCCTTAGCCACCATAATCTACGTCCTTGAAATATTTTAGACAGAGCTTGCAGTAACTCACTATCTGTTAAGTAAACAGTTTTAAGTTCATTTAACCTTTCCAAACACACTACTGGGTCAGTATTCTCTCTAAAACTTACGCCCCATTTTCTCACTGTACTAAAAATGGTTAGGAGTCTCGTTTTTTAAAAATTCTGAGATTCTCTAGGAATAGGATTAATTATATCATGTTTGTTAAGATTATTGGTTCTCTTGGTATTTGGTGACATCTCGGTCAAAGCTCGAGAATCTCCTTCCGGACGTCTGAGTGGCCCATCTTCAGCTGCTGGAAGGGTTGGTTCCTTATTTTGCCACAATACTGATGCTCTTTTCACCCTTACCCTAAGTTGCTCGCTTAGTTCTAGATATTTATCTTTCTTTTCTATCAAGTTTACATGATCTATAATTGCCCTTTTAGCCTTAAGGAAAGTTGTAATAAAGAGGTGTTGAATTATTTTAGTTGATTCAGGATGAACTCTGTTTTTTCAATTATATCCTCCTGTAAATTGTATAGTTTCAGTTTTATAATCAGAACGTCTTCTGATAATAAGTGAATCAAAGAGACATTTGCTATTATGGAATTTGTGTCTCTCTATCTAATAACCGGAGAAGTTGGCTACTTAGCTTATCAACTGTGTCTAACGAGGCTTTTACATGTCAGTACTACCACCAAGAGTGATCTTTTGCAGATAATCTGCTAGTATATTTAGTCCAAAGTTCCAAAAATAATGCGGACATGTTAGCTGGAGGTGCGACAACCTGGCGGGAACGGGAGAACTAAGTCCATGCTACCAGGATTGTAGACCTGCCATCTGGTGATGCAATGACCCTACAAGACAATGAGAACAGGAGAACACCAGGGCTTGCAAGTTGAAGCGAGCACAATGCCTCAACATTAACCATGTTTAGACCAAAAGGATTGGTCTCTTTTACTAAGTTCACTTCCCTAAATAAAAGCAATTATCGGCGGCTCACTTGGTATCCCCAATATATATACATTCTTATAACCTAGTCATAAAAGGAGTTTTAAATTAGTTCACAATTGCTCTTCACTTGTGATGTTTAAATAAGGTTTTTTGATAGCTTATAGCTTAACTTCATACTTGTGCATATTGACCACGCTCAAATGAACCTTTTGACGCAACATGTAATTAACAAAACATTTCCATTTTACATTATTAACAGTGTTATTTTATTCATTTGAAGAAGGTAATTCTGAAAATAGTATATATTGCTGGGGTGTACAAAATTAGTAAGATGGGTTACGCCCATCTACTACCTCATCCAGAAATTAGACAATTAGGCCCTACTCACTATCTTAACCAAGGACTGGTTTACACAGTCAAAAGGTTCCTGGTCGATACATAGACTTTTGTACTTAGCTGTCATCGATGACGATGACATGTAGATGTTGGTAACGAATCATTAGCCCATGTGTCGGCGAGCACGAGTTTGAATCCCAGCTGGTGCACACCATCTGCCGCCCAGCAAGGTTCATAGCCTCCATCATGTTGTGTCATCCCTGACTTGGATATAGGCACTGCAACAAGGTGGAACAGCTTCACCAAAAATGTCCCAGGGTTCTGTTCCCTGATTGGACTGGTATTAATATTTTGTGCCGGTGTTTGTTCTGTTTATTTCCTCCAACTTAATACATTCAAATACTCTTCTTTCATTCTCGGTTGCTCTTCTATCATTCATACGCAACATCCATAACCTATTATTAACATGCAAGTTTTAAATACTGACAATTACTATGTAATAATTTCAACCAACGTTGCCAGAATTTTCTTTTGACCATATCTCCATAATAAAATAAAAATAACATATTATTCAAATTCATATATATAAAATAGGAATATTTATTACTGGTCATCGCCCAAATCATGATTGAGATTTGCTATGTTAAAATTCTGAGCCTACATTAGCAAAAATTAAAAATTGTTCATTTTTTTTATTTGGTTTTTTTAATAATATAATCTTCAAGTTTCTAAGTCCTAAATCTCTTTTTATCATAACTATTTATTTGTACATGTTCTATTAAAAATGATAAACTAAGCAGCTAATATATTTTGACAATTTTTTATATTATTTAAGTTAGAAAAAAACATTTAAGCTATTTAATGAAAGACTAATTTCCTCTGTGCAACAAAATGAACAAAATTAGCAAGAAAACATAAATTTTTCTTTGTATTTGTTTAACTCCATCTTACACTTTTACTTTAACTTATATCCCAAATGTTAATTTTTAGATAATCCTCTTTTGCACAATGTCTCTTGTGTTGCTTCACCGATGTGCAAGAAAAACTGTGAACCCTGAAAGTGTGGCAGCATTCTCTTCACAAAGCTCCCCAGGGAGCAACAATGTACTATGTCCTTCTTTCTTCAATAAAAACCCTCAAAACTTGGAACGGCTCAGAATAGCATACAAGTGTGAGGGCTACTCTCTGGAGAAACCAGGCCGCAATTTCTGGCACAAGTAAGTAGGACTACACATCTTTGTTTTAACTACATATATTTGTGCCTACATTTAATGACGAGAGTACACACAAGAAAGCGCTAGATACTCACCCCTAGTGGAGTGTTGCTGCACTCCTTAAGCACTGGGGAGTGCTAGTTGCTGACCTCAGTGATAACACCACTTCCAAATTAAACAAGCCACTTTCAAATGGTTAGTTGTAAAGGCTACATTTCATGGGTGGTGGTCCTAACGCATCCCATTACCTCCTTTCAAGGAACAAACCTTTTCAGACAAGAAGCTAGTCAATGATATCTGAAGAATGTTCACAACTCAGTCTTAGTCAACTCTAGTGGTTTATGTGAGCTGGGTTGGGATCCCTACCTAAATTTAGTCGATCAATGACACTAGAAGTCAGTTAATATCTTCTTTCTAATAAATCCATCTTGAAAGTGAATTGTTTTTAAAAATGGCTGCGTGATAGTGGAGTTGTCACTTGGGACTGCATGCAGCGATGCTTGTGTTCTTCCAATGAGTGCAGCAATTTTAACCTGGATGTTGTGGGTCTGGTGTATGTTTGTATGTGGTCTAAAGCTGCTTTAACACTTTATTTGGTGGCAATTACAACAATAATAATTTCCTAAAAACTCTAATTATTAGACTCTGGTATAGGTATTATAGAATGAGCAAACTAGGATAATAGTTAAATATTTTATTTGGATTACATACAAAAAGTATTGATTATATCAATTTATCTTATGATAAAAAGTGATAAATCACAATTAGTTTTGACCTAATTTAAGATATTAAGTTCGTAGTTTATTAATTGAAACCAAAACTCAAGAGATAGATAATATTTAATAATAATAATGAATAAATAATACTAATTAAGGAAGATTTATGTTCAAATCAGAGTTGCTAATTTTTATTTTAATAGTTAATTTCTATTAATTCTTCTACTTATATAGTTTAAATAAAACCTTCTCTTTTCATTATAAAAGTAAGTATATTTAAATAAGATTGACTTTACTTTGATAGCTTCAATTCCAAGCTCTAATTAATTAATTAATCTCACAAGACTAATGGGTGTAGAAAGAGTGGGTAGCCATTTAGGTGCCTTGGTACACCTGGCTATGATTCAAAATCCAACCTTCCTACCAATGTCAAACCAAACTAAATAAGCTCATTATTTAATATGTTCCCACTGTCGCATGCTCATTTGCTAACAACCCTTATTGCTTTAAGTGCCCTCAAAAACATATTAATAATAATAATAGTAATAATCATAGTACTAATTAGGGCTCTGTGAGTACTCGGATTTCGAGCTTCGAGCCAAGCTTGTCATAAAAGATTGAGATCAAAAGTTTTATAATCTCGTCATTTTCAAGCTTCCACTTGATGTACATACAAATTAATTTTTAAAATGAAATGGTAACTATAGACTATCTAATTTAGATGATCTTGGAAGTTTCACATCTTTTGGTAGCTTAACAAATTGTTAGAATGAATATCAAATTTCACATTAATAATGTATTAGAGCTCTAATTCAATTTTTTGGTTTGTTTTGAATTATCCTCGATTGAAGTTGCATTGCCATGACAAGACAATGAAACTAGCCAAGTAGATCACCAATACTTCAATAGATCACTATTCTAACTATTTTTACATGGACCCTTTCTTAAATTATTTCATTTAAATAATCTAATTTTTAAATTTAAAGCATAAACATCAACTTTTATAAGCATTAAAAATTGAATTTAAATAAACTTCATAGTAAGATAGTTTCTAGTGAGAGCATGCTCATCTGCACATAGAGGATTGGAATTAGAACCGAAGAAGTGATCATGAGCGATTATTAAATTAAGGACCAATAAACTAAATAGTAAACATTTCATATTTCTAACTTCTTCTGATTCTTACATTTTAAGCTATGTAGGCTTATTTTAGGGAAATATTAGCTCATTATAACATCAACTTTACTTATTTTGTAATGGTTAGTGTAGTTTTAATATCTTAAAAGACATGACTGTTGAAACCATTTTGAGTATTTTTTCTATTATATTTGAGTGTTGTAGTTATTCTTAGATTAAGTTTTTTTAAAGTGATATATATAATTTAAAAACTTATATATATATCCATTTTATAGTTTTTTTTCTTTTCAAAAGTATTTACTATTCATAAAATTTACTGTCATTCTATTTTAAGAACATGACGTTGTTTTCATATATTTTTAAATCTCACATTTAAAAAATGTAATACTTACATTTTATGTTTGTTTTGAGCAGTGATATTAAAAAATGGTTTTACTTTTAAAATAAACAAATATGTATTTTAATATCTTTAAATTATGAATTCACTCGAACTCAGGAGGTTTTTGAAATACTCGACTCAAGTTGGACTCGAAAGAAGAAAGCCAAGCTTGCAGACCCTAATGATAATACCTACTTACTCTATGGCATTAGGAACTCGAGTTCATTGCTGCATTTAATAAAGTACGCCACGTATCCCTATGTTGAGTTAGTTCCATCCAGTCCACATCATTATATCCCATCTCTTTTAGGTTCATTCCAATCTGCGTCCAGGTCTTCCTGTTGTGTTTGCCAGTCAATACTCTGAACATTGTTCAAGAATCTCCCATTCGCGCTGCCTGTCCTGCCCAATGTAATCTGCCAGATTTGTCTCTCCTAACAATGTCATCACTTTGTAATGTCTTCCCTTCTAATATCGACATCGCTTTATGGACCAACTATCCTTCTAGGCATCTTGTTTTCAAAGGCCCCAATTTTGTTGTTGTTGTTGTTGTTGTTGTTGTTGTGATGTAAGGTAAGAGACCACATTTCATATCCAAATAACATTATATGTACTTATAAGACTTGCACACTATTTTTTCAGAGAGATATGTAACCTTTTGTATGCAGTAATTGCTGTGCTTGGATTGAAGTCACTTTCATAGTTGTTGACAAATGCATGTCTTTAAGCCAATAATTTGAATGTTTGTTCCTTTTTGTAAGAATAAGCTTTGTTCATACAAATTTGTATGCTACCAAACATTGCACAAATCTAGCAATTTATGTTGAATATAGATAAAAGATTTCACACACCAACCCCACTTGTTATTTTCCCAAACTGTTTATTTCTACAATGTTTTAAAAAGAAGAATGAGGTTGCATTTTGTGTTGGATCGTCCAAATTCTGTGAGAATCATGGATAAAGCTGCAAGTTTGGCATACCTGCTCTATATCTTGGTAGAGTTTTTTAAAATGTAAAACATTAGTGTATGCTCAAGGAGAATGTTATTAAACACATACCAAATTTTATTAGAATGAGAAAATTGCGAAGCAAAATAATTAAATATGTGTGACTTGGAAAGACCCACAATAAACTACAGTGGATAATCTTATTTAAGTAGTGCTATTACTATTATTACTACCTACATGATATAACATTCTATCTAACTTAATTCTGATGAGATCAACTCTGTTTACAGAGGAAATAATTGGGGATCATTAGTCACAAGTCTCGTAGATTATTGTGGACAGGATATGCAATGTGAATGGAAGAATCTAGAACCTTGTTCAGGGTACTGACTGGCAAACATGATTGGATGAGACCATTGGGAAGACCTAGACGCAGATGGGAGGACAATATTAGAACAGACCTGAAAGATATAAAGTTTAATGAGGTGGACTGGATAGAACTAGCTCAAGTTAGAGATAGGGTGTATTGAGGTGGACTGGATGGAACTAACTCAAGTTAGCAATAGATGGCATAATTTTGTAAGTGCAGCAATGAACTTTCAAGTTCCTAATATCAAAGAATAAGTTAAGTTATATATATATATATATATATATATATATAAAAATAAGAATTTCTACTTTATCAAATAAACATAATTTTTTTCAATTTACAACACAGTTGAACTTTAAACTTTGTTTTGTCCTTACTTTATTGTGTCCATGTTTTGTAACACATTTTTAACATGTAATACTTGTATTTTAGACTTGTCGTCAACTTATGTTTTAGTTCGGTTGATGATGCCATATTAATTTATTGAAAATTTTCATATGTGACAATTTGTTGTTCATTAGAAGCAAATTATAATCAATCTTTTTGAATTTTAATGTCACTTAATACATCTACCAATTTTGAAACTGTATAATTAATTAAATCACAATTTTTTATAATCTGTTATAGTTATTTCCAGAGCATTCTATCTAAGTCTTAACATTAATTATTACCACTCCTTACTTTAAACTATTTTAGGATGTTTTCTAAAATGTTAAATAATGTCCCCCAGGCACAACTTTCTTACAAATTTTTAAATTTTAAATTGAAATTGATGAAGACACATGCTAATTTATGGTTTAACTATCAATGTATTAAGAGTCATATAACCCCGAAATATGCATCATTCTCTTTTAAAAGCAATTATCAAAGAACCATAAAATTACAAAAAAATATTCAGATCAATAGAGTTAAATGCGAAATATCTTTTCTTCATATGAAATGACAAACATTAAACGAACAATCTTACCAAACTTATCTTGAACTAGCTAAATCACTTCATTCTATAATGTTAAATGAAACCTTAGACATTACCAATATCAAAGTTGACAACACATCATTTCCAGTAAATATCTGATACTAAACAAAAAACTCAATAACTTATCTCAAAATCAGCAACCATAGCCAAGAGCCCACAATTCTAGCTTTAAATTTTATCCTAGATATCTGAATTTATCAAAATTAAAACTGAACAACAAGGACAAAGAAATCCTCCAACAAAGCTATAAATTTCATCTCAAACAATTGTCTTTCAAAACAATTGTCTCTCAAACAAAAGATGCAATCCTTAGTAATTGATAGTGAGGATGCCATCAATCAAATACCCTCAGATGATAAAAATCTGATAAAAAACCATGGTTACTAATCAAATACATAAAATAATTTCCAACCATACCAGACTAAACAATTCATCCAATCAAACCAAAAAATTACTATTTTAAAACAAAAATTTAAATCCAACAACACAATCAATGTCAAAGCTGATAAATGTAACACTATTGTCCTTATGGATAAAAATGATTATATTTCCAAAACCCCTGAATTCATTCAGAAGAACAACATAAAAGAACTAAAAACTGACCCAACCAACAAATACCAAAAAACCTTAAAAACACAGTAAAGAAATCCCCTTTAATAATACAACAAAAAGATTCTTTCAGGTTTTTTAACATGAGCCCCCACCTTCACGTCATTACCTAAAATTCACATTAGCCAAAATACATTCAATTTTGAAAGCTCCATTCACCTAACTGGAAAGTTACTCTATATGTCATTAGACATTTCCAACCTCTACACTAATGTGCCAGTATTAGAAACCATCAACATTATTAAAGAATCTCTAACATCTCTGGACTTTACTAGAGAGTACATTGATCAAATTTCCAATTTAGTCCAAATTGTCACCAACCAAAACTATTTCCAATTCAACAACCATTTTTATTCACAAATTGATGGACTTGCAATGCATGTCTTATGTCAGAAATATTCTTACAAAAATATGACCCTATCATCTTCAATAACCTAAACAATTTGCTAAACATCAAATTCTATTGCAGATATTTAGACAATATCCTAATTATCTATGAGAGTGACCCCAATCTCTCTTATGTATCCACACTAATCAACAACATTCATCCCAATCTTTCTTTCACTCTTGAGAATGAAAATAATGGCAGTATAAACTACTTAGACCTCAATATTTCCAAAAATTTGAACAACAAATTAATTTACAAAATACATAGGAAACCCACACACACTGATGCTATCATCCCTAAAGATTCAAATCATCCCAATTCTCATAAACTCACTGCCTTCAATAGTCTCGTTCATCGGTTACTAAATATCCAACTACAAACCTGAGCTTAATACAATCAAATTAATAGCCACAAATAGTGGTTATTCTCACTCTACCATCTACAAAACCTTAAACAAACAAAAAAACAAACTAAGATCCAATAATTTCTCAACCATCCTTATTAATGATAACCAAAATAGCTCTAATCAAAAGAAGAAATGGTTTAAATTTACTTACACTGGTCCTGAAAGTCATTGCATTACAAATATTATCAAAAAGTATAATCCCAACATTGCTTTTTCCATCAATAATACAATAAAGATAAATCTTGGTAACAGTAAGTTAAATAAAAATGATAAATATAATAAAAATTGAATTTATAAACTCATTTGTGAATGCAATAGTATCCACATTGGACAGACTGCCCGAAGTTTTAGGGTTCGTCATAAAGAGCACATTTCTGATTTCAAACACAATAGGACCAAATCTAAATCTGCAGACCGTTTAAAAAACTCTAACCATCAACCCAAACTAATAGATCAATGTATGAAACCCCTTCACATATCTCATAAAGGTATGAAATTAAACATAGCTGAAAATATTTTCATTCAAGCAGCTTTATTCCACAATAAATCAATCATTAATGAACAATTAAAACTATCAAATCAAATTCTTGTGAACACATTAACGCATTTACCTAAAAACATTAAAATCCTGTAACCTCAATTATCCTGCTCTACCTTCCAGCGTTCGAGCCGTAGTCGAGAAGATTAGTTCCTTATCCTTCATGTTTATATTCCTTTCCATAAATCGATCTATTCTTGCTTTTATAAATCATTCTACACTCATTGGTTTCAATAGTAGTTTCCCAACCTAACAATTTACATTGTGGTCATGATAACTTTACCTTGCATAGCTCGTTTTACATTAGTCTTTTGTTTTTTGCCAAAAATCTTTTCTCTCCAATCACACCCTAGTTAGTTAACATCTCGCAGCCGTAACAACACTTAGTGTTTCTCATAACAACTTGGTAAGTTTGTTTATTAATTGTCTTTTACAAATTCATTAATATAACAGTAATTATCAAGATTTTTATATAACATTAATTATCAAGATTTTTATATAAAACATAAGTTTCAATTTATCTTCATGTTCTTTAATTTCGTTTTGCAGTTTCCATGATTATGGTATTTAAATAATGAAACATGTCGGAAGAATATAATCCAGCATCTTTCTATTGCTGATTATCACAAGGAGTAATGAGACATGGAATAAGATAAGGCTTAGATTTTATACATCACTTTAAAATTTCATAAATTTTTTACTTAACATAATTAGATTTCAAACCTTGTTTATGTCCACTCTATATTATATTCTTCAATTCTTTGTAACAAGAACACTTAATCACTTTATTTAAATTTCATATAGCAGATGTTAACCTATTAATTCAAATTTTATAATATTTATTTACAACACAGTTGAACTTTAAACTTTGTTTTGTCCTTACTTTATTGTGTCCATGTTTTGTAACACATTTTTAACATGTAATACTTGTATTTTAGACTTGTCGTCAACTTATGTTTTAGTTTGGTTGATGATGCCATATTAATTTATTGAAAATTTTCATATGTGACAATTTGTTGTTCGTTAGAAGCAAATTATAATCAATCTTTTTGAATATTAATGTCACTTAATACATCTACCAATTTTGAAACTGTCTAATTCATTAAATCACAATTTTTTATATTTTGTTATAGTTATTTCCAGAGCATTCTTTCTAAGTATTAATTTAAATTATTACCACTCCTTTAAACTACATTAGAATGTTTTCTAAAATGTTAAACAGAATATTGTTTGTAATAGGGAAAAGTTTCAATCTTTAGATTATGATGGGTCTTTAGGTTTTATATTTCCCCGAAGCTAAAAAAAAGTGTCTTTTACAATTCTTCCTGTCCCCACAAATTTGAAATTGATTGATGGATTTTGTTCAACCTTGCGATTTAAATGTTATATGGCTGTATCTTGGGACACTTTTTGATTTTGACGCTAATCCTTAATTTAAGGGTAGTTTACTGATGAGCGATATTCTTTTACTTAAAGTTTTTTGAAAATTTACTCATACCTTTTTGTTTGAATCCAGGACGTGTTTGACCTCCCAAATAACACAATACTTGTTTCATTATAAACATAATTTAAGAGTAGTTTTTAATATTTTAAAAACTGCTCTAACGATTTGGTTTAAAATAAGGTTCTGCTAAGTTTTTCATAGTAGTTTACAGACAGCTCCGACAATTTTGTTCAAAATTGGTATCTGGGTACTATTTTACATGATAAATAATATTTATTTATTTTTCTATATTATTACATTTACATTTATTTCTTGACATAATCGTTACCATTATTGATACGCTTAATCTCATCTATTGACCAGTGCCTCAAAACCCGCGAAATAAAAATTTTTAGTCTGTTGCCTCAGCCCAGTGGGGGAATTAAAAGCCCTTGGGCCCATAGGCCCAATTAGCTCTGCGCCCCCCCCCCC
>CABFWO010007604.1:0-23769 GCA_902155825.1 Timema genevievae | reverse complement strand
TTACCTCCTGAATTCACTGTGGGTTCTACTAAACTAAGAGGAACCTTGTCACTATACTCAGTTCCAAATGGATATTTTCCCAGAAATGTAAGGGATTCACACTCATTGCTAAGCTAAGCCATGGTTTCTCTGTTACCTCCTGAATTCACTGTGGGTTCTACTAAACTAAGAGGAACCTTGTCACTATACTAAGATCCAAATGGATATTTTCCCAGAAATGTAAGGGATTCACACTCATTGCTAAGCTAAGCCATGGTTCCTCTGTTACCTCCTGAATTCACAGTGGGTTATTTTCTGGTTTGCTCCAGTGAAGTGAAGTTATGGCATTCTCCAAGATGTCTTGTTTGAGCTCAGATGATCGTACTGAGGAAGAGAAGCCTCTGCTATTATCAGCTGTTTAGGAATATCAATATAATGTATTATGTGGAGGTTTGTTCAAATAACGGTTATAATTTAATATAAAAACACTTTTATATTTAAAACCTAAATAGAATTCTACTTAAATACACGTGAAACAAACAGAAAAAAAATTTCAACATTTATTTTGTTATATTCAACAAGTCAGCATTGCGTCTAATAAACACGTAGCCCAAGCTACATTTGGCACATATGCAGCTTAATTTGGCTCAAAACGGGAGATAGAAAAATTGCCCGGCCAGTAATCGGAAAAAACATAGCATGGCGTAGCAAAGAATAGCATAACTTAGATTAGCTTTCTGTGTAAACCGACACAGTTAAAAATAACTAAGCAGTTAGAAAAGCATATCTTAACTTACCTTAGTTTAGCTCAACTTTCAGCGTGAACCGGCCTTAAGGTGTTTGGATGAATACCCTTGCACAGAGTCTACATAGTTTGCTTCAGGATTTCGTATTTACGGTCCAGCGAGCCAAATAAAATTTACTTTCGTAATTGTTGAGGTGTAAAGCGTGAGCACGTAGCTTTTTGAAGGGGACGTGTAAATTATATGGCTGTATGATAACGCAAATAATCATATGGAGTTATTATTTTGGTTTGGATAAAATAATCACGGAATCATATTGGGTTTTTGATGGTAGCTTGGACTAAGGAAATACAGTGATAGATTAAGTTTTGTTTTAAATAGGTGTGGGTGTACTACCCTATTTAATGTTTTGAATAATATTTCTTTGTATTTAAAAAATAGCTTTACAATCATTTTCATAAATATTGTTTTGGTATCTACTAGGACATGAATGAATAGTATTCATTGATCGCACAAGAGGGATCCTTTTGGGTGAAGCTGGTGCTTTTAAAAGATATAAAATATATTTTAGTAAAAATTAGTTTGTCTTTCATAAGCATTGTGCGATATCTACCGAATGAAGTAGTCTGAGATTTTAAAACAAGTAGAGCCTGTGCAAAAACATGTGCACCTCAAAGCTGGAATTTTAAATTTTTGATGATGATTTTTTCAATTTATTAAAAACTGAGTCGGAAGAAAAGAAACGAAAAGATTTTTTTCTGTATTTTTGAGTCAAAGAAAATCTTTGTCTGGGGTAGCCACACAATGCATTGCATGGTATTAAATAAAAATTACACTTTCAGCATTTAAATCTCTAGTAAACATTCCTTGGTATATTTAATACATGTGAGTTGATATGGTATCTTTTTAAATCTCTGTTAAATTATATATTATAAACTTAAAAATTTGAGGATCCTATTTTAATCATAAGTGTATAAATTAATTTGGAAATATGTATGTTTTCTCCAATTATCCTACTCGTAATATTGATGTTGTTGCTCCGTATTTGTATTGCTGTCTTAGTTTAAATTGATAATTTATGTATTTATGCTGATAAAATATATCAAATATAATTTATTACTCGATGTGTAATAATATTATAAGCTTATCACAGCGCACTTAACGTACATTACGCAAACAACTTGTTTGCCTGTTAAATGGTGTTCAAGGGTTGAAACTTGACTTGGTCACTAAGATTAGTTTTCCATATAAAATTTATCACTGTGGTTTCCCCTTCCTATTCCAAAACTAGCGCAAATGAAATTTATTTGTTTTCCTCTTATTCCCTACTCTTCGTTAATATCCTTGGCTTTGGTTACACTAATGATATACTGGTCATTCCAGGTTAAGAAATAGCATAGTACTTAAAGTTAGCTTACAACTAAGCAGATGGGAACATACCTGATTTGAATTCTATACATTTGTATGTGGTAATCTGGAACATTGACTAGGACCCTTACATATTTACAAAAACTCTTAACTTGTACGTTAAGGTGTAGGAATGTTACATGAAAGTCTCTTTATGAAGTGACCCTTAATAATCCCACATAAAACTCTTTATCAAAGGGATGTAATCAGCGAAGCATGAACAAAAAGCTTCAAGGAATTAGTAAAAAATAACAGTTTGAAAGCACATTCTTATAAAGATTATTACACATAGAGTTTATAGACTTTCTACCCAAACTTAAACCACAGCATTTGTAGGCAGAAACCCGCCTCGGTGGCGTAGTTGGCTAACGCGCTAGTCGTGTTGAGCTTGACCGCCGAGAACGGGGAGATTGAGGTTCGAATCTCGGTCGGGTGAACTGGGGGTGGTTTTTCCTAAATTGTTTTACACTCTTCCTCCACGCAAATGCGGGTTCACTTCCTCTAAATTCAACCCTCCCAATTCCTAATCCATTAGCGTAAATAGTACTTAAGCGTATAACCCGAACGGTTAGTAAGACGCGGTGCTAAATAAATATGTAGGCAGAAAGAAAGAGAAATCAAAGTAAAAAGTTGTCCAGAAAAATCATTTTGCACTACCAAATGAAAGTTGAATTTGGACGCAACAACGCCGGACGTACGCAGCTGTAAGTACGTGTAGAGCAGGTTGCATATCATGGGGCTGGCAGAAGTGGCTGGACACGAGCAACGTTGCCGAAGGGTGAGCCCTCGTCAAATGAAACCGATGGATACTGTTATGACCGACTCTGGGAGGGAGTGTTGAATACCTGCTGTTAGGTGTCTAACTAATGACTTTTCCGAACTTGTTTTTACTAGGATTTTTTGTTTCTTTCTGCCCATAGATGCCGTGTTTTAATTCTGGGCATAGAGTTTAGAAACACCGTGTGTATTATTAATGTATCATGTAATTCTAAAATGTATGCTGTGTAAAAGAGGACCCACTATAAGTTCAATCAAGGGTCATAATGTACTAGAGAGTTAGGGATTGAGGTTGTAATGTTTAAAACTACATTTAAAAAATATACAACGGTAATAAATAGTCTAACAGTCAAACTGTCGTGAGAACTAGTTACTTACGGAAAATTTAATGAGAACAACCCTTACTCTACCCTACAATGTGAAATTAACGATGCAATTTAAATACAAAGATTAATTTAAGTACACGGGTGCTATATTTTGTATGAAGAGCAAAATGCGAATTAATTTATAACTTAGTAAATAAGAATAGTAAATCTCTTTAGTTTTAATAGTTTAAAACCCTTCTTTCTCCTTAATCGCTCTTGTAAGTAATAAATAAATTTAGCCCTCAATGTAAGTATCAGATCTCGTTAAAGCCTATATAAATATTTTCATGGCGTGGTCTTGTAGAAGAGGACATAATGCAATAAATTATAAATTTAACCAAATCTAACTATCTTAACTACTTTGCGCCAAATACGTAAAAATAAAATAGTATAATCTTTTTACTTTCTGATATTAAAAGAGAGTATTGTGAAAATAAAAAATCTATCTAAAAGTCATGATGAATCTTCCCGTTTTATTTAAACACGAACTCAAACATTGGGACGACACAATCGTACAGATAGTCTCATATTGTGTATATTAGCTTAAAAGATAAATTTCAAACATAGGTCACAAGTTAACTGCCTTTAAGTATGGATTGTTCATCTGTTGATTACAGTACCCATATTTCTAAATAATACTATAAACAAATTGTTCTACTTTTTTAAATAAAATTCAAATTTTCAAAACTAATTATGTGTTAGCTACCCTAAAATGATTTATTCATAAAAGGAAAAAAAAAATCTATTCAACAACTATTTATACATTCAAATTTTGAGTTCAAACTTCAAGAATTATTTCAAATTTTCTAATCGTCTTAAGTAAACTACCCTTAAATACCTTTATCTAATATAAATAAAGATGCATTACCTTTGATTATGTAAAATAGTCCCCCGATACCAATTTTGAACCAATTCGTTGGAGCTAATTACAAAAATCAAATATTACGAAAATAATTAATTTGTTTACTACCATTGTCATGGTAAAAATCAAATATACATAAATATGTTTGGTTTATTTGCAAACAACTTAAATTATAACTATTTGAACCAAATTGCTAAAGCCATTATTTGAAAAAAATTAAATTTAAAAAAAAAAGTATTTAGTAAACTACCCATAGCCGAATTTTCCTTCCAAAAACAGTTTTATAGTTTTATTTGTCATATTCATGTCAAACACTCCTCAGATAAACATTTTAGGCAAAATCGTTATGACCATTTTCCAAATAATTCAAATTTTCGTAAATGACTAATCATCGTTCATTACCTTATCAAATTTTTAACCAAAACCAAGTTTAAACCGCTATTTTTAATTTAAAACACTCATAAGATACCAATTTTAAACCAAATATTTAAAGGCATTTAAAAATATTTCCAGTTAAAAAAGTTATCAGTAAACTATCCATAAATTAGTTCTTACCCCAAAAACAAGAATACAGTGTTATTTGCCATGTCAAACACTACCAAGATACTCATTTGTAACCAAATTACTATAGCCATTTGTAAATTATTTAAAGATTTATTAAACTAATTATCAGTAAACTATCCATAAATGAGTTTTTACCCAAAAAACCAATATACTTTGTTAATTTTCATGTCAAACACTCCCAAGATATCAATTTGGAACTAAAATGTTGAAGCCATTTGTTAAATATTTCAAGTGTTTAAAAAGTCAGTTAACAGCAATCTACCCATAAATGAGTTTTTACCGCCAAAACAAGTTTAAGGTGTTATTTGCCATACCACACAATCCCCAAATATACATTTTGAACAAAATTGTAGCAGACATTCTTGAACATTTTCCATTTGTTAACTACAATTCAAAGAATGTTTGCCAAAAAGCTAATAATGGAGTACTATTTATCATTTCAAACAAATACAGTAGTATATTTTATGCATCATAGGCAAAATCTTTAAAGCAATCTTCGAAAAAATTAGAATTTGAACAAATCACACATCAGTAAACTACCTTTGAATTGAGGGCTAGAATCAAAATAAAAAGTCCCAAGGTATAGCATTATCCAATCTAAATATCAAGTTTAAATAAAATCCATCTAATATTTTCGGATCCTAGGTCAGGAGAAGACAGACAGAATTGTAAAATTCACTTTTTTAGGTTCTTGTTTACATAAAACCTAGAGATTTGTCAAAATCTTGAGATCAAATTGTTTTCACGTTCACAATCTTTTTAATAGATTTTGATAAAGTAGAAAGTGGATTTTACCATTTTATGTCTGTACTCATGTCTTTCTATTTGTTTGTCTGCCTGTCAGTCTATCACTAGCCATGGATCCAAGACTCTTTGATGAATTTTGTTCAAACTTGATATTTAGATTTTATAAAGCTATACGACCAAAGGATTTTTAACACTAACCCCTCAATTAAGGGTTGTTTATTGATGAGTAATTTTTTTGACTTCAAAAATTTTCGAAAATTGCAAAACAATTTTGTTTATAATGCATACATTATCTACGATTTGATTGAAATGAAAAATAGCTGTGCACAGTACATTTGGTTTAATGACAAAAATTCGTTGAATGGTAGTTTACTGACAGGAAGTTATTGGAAATTCTTAATAATTCGAAACTATCTGTAATGATTTGGTTCATAAAGTATGTTTGGAAATTGTTAAATGACAAATAAGAATGTATAGATAGCTATTTTTAGGGTATAAACTCATTTATGGGTAGATTACTGATGACAAATTTTTCAAAAATTCGAAATATTTTAAAAATGGCTCTAAATATTTGGTTCCAAATGAGTGTTTGATATAACAACTAGCATTAATTACATTGTATGAGGTAAATAATCATTTTATGGATAGTTCACTGATAACTGAATTTTTTAAACTTGAAATATTTTACTACTGGTCTAGTGATATGATTGTATATGGGTATCTTGGAAGTATTTGACATGTTAGCTAACAATGAATAGAATACTGGTTTTTGGGTTAAAATCTGCTTATGAGTAATTTACATAAGACTGATTTTTAAACACTTGAAATATTTAAAAATAACTTTAACGGTTTGACTCCGAATGGTTATCTTGGGAACGTTTGATATGAAAATTAATACTGTATATTTGTTTTTGGGATAACATCTCCTTTGTGGGTAGTTTACCTATGACTGTATTTAAAAAACTGGAAATATTTCAAAAATTGTCTGAATGATAAGATTTTAAATGGGTATCTTGGGAGTATTTGGCATGACAAATAACATTGTTTACTTGGTTTTGGGTGAAAATTTGATAAAGGGTCAACTGATGAGTGATTTCTGAAAGTTCAAATTATTGTAAAAATAGCTATTTATATTACACTTAAAATTTATAACTGGGGAATTTTTAACATAAATATGACAAATAAAGCGTTATACTTTTTTTATGGATAGTTTCGTTTATGGGTGGTTAACTGATTACTTTATTTTTAATCTGAATAGTTGAAAAATGGCTTTAGCAATTTGGTTCAAAATCAGAATATGTGAAGTTGCTTGTTTTATAAATAGTTATATAGATTTGTTTTTCTAAAAAATTTCTTTTAATAATTGTTAAGTAATGACTGGCATTTGTAATATTTGATATTTTTTAAAATAGCTTTATTAATATAATTTAAAATCTATATTGGGCTTTTTTTTACATTATCCATAATAATTTTTTTTATTTTTCTGAAAAAAATTTGTTAAAGGGTATTTTATTTACTACAAATTTTAATTTCTCAGAAATTTACCTTAATAATTGAGTTCAATGCTTCCGCACCATACTACGAACGTACACTAATGTGGTAAAGATTAGTAAGATAGAATTTTGAGGAAAGGCACCCAATTTTGCATGGAGGAATAGTAGTAATCCATTAGGAAAGATCACTTCAATACACTCAGTCAGGATTCGAATCCAAACCTCTTTACCATCTTTGAACTATACTTGACAAGATGGTTGCCTTTTTAAGATTCCTATCAGTGCAGGTTAAATAAATAATTATTTAAAATAAAATTATTGCGTGCAGACGCCCAAACAGCCTCTTATTTTGGATCGTTAAAGTAAATTATTTTAGTTTGTGTCTGTGTGTACATGAAAACCAGATAAATAAAAAGAGTAAGGATGTGTGTGCAAGTGTATATGTGTGTTCGCGTGCATGTGCATGAGTGTGTAATCTTATTGCTAGCTCCCACAGGCTTAGTAATACTTGGATTGAGAGAAGGCTTTAAATAAATACTCTTATTAGAGTGAGAGAAAGGAAAGGTAGTTTGTAAGAGCGCTACGTATATTCTACGTATGATCTGTTTCAAAACCAGGTAGACATCGTGTCAAAATAATAGTTTAACGTTGACTTTCTGGCTGCAGGTTTGAGATAATTACTACGACAAACAACTGTGTTACATAGGGATATTAGCAGTTTGACCCGCTCTTCAACCGATTAAGCTGCATCAAAAATATATCAAATTAGGGAGTTCTACATCCAGATACCAACCTTTTTAATGTTCATACTTGTACAATTCTGAAATAGCTATGGCAATCCCAAACAATTATGACAAAAACAAAAATATAAATATATTAAAAATCTTATAGGTAAAATCCTACCTAACCCCAAAGATGAGTGTACAAAGGAAAGAAATCCATTGACAACGTATTATTTGCCTATCCATGATCATAAGAGAAATGAAACGAAGTAATATCAATTGTTACAGAAACATGTTGGAATAAAAGCGTAGTGGGTGAAAACGATCACTATCTAGATTTTTTTCTACAGTTGGTATGTAGCTACTGCTAGCAGCTGCCTTACCTTCACTTTGTCACCCAATGTCAGACGAAGCTTTTACAGTAGCTAGCAGCAAGTGTGTGATGATTGGTTCAATCAAGAGCTATGAGAGAGATAAGAATTTAGAACCTTATAATATTTATCATGCAGTAAATCTCGATAGACCAATCACTGAAACATTTTGTTGGCTATGTATAGAATAAGAAACGAGAAATAGTTTGTGCGTAAAGTGTATACTGATGTTTTAAAACAGAGTTATCTTGAAACACTATACATATGTGGCCATTTCACCCCAGGGAGTGGCCGTATAGGGAAAAGTGCAGGACATTTATGAGAAATCATCCTGGAGAGCTCTTACCAGAGATTATTTTTCAAGCAATGTTCACTACTGCATATCTCCAAGCGGCGACAATGCACAATGCCATCACAGGATTCAAAATCACAGGTATCTGTCCATTTGATGAAGACGTGTCTCCATATTAAAACTAAGGTAACCAGTTAGCCTACACCAAACATTGGATGGAGACGGGGACCTCTTATATTCTACGTCTTATTTTTCTAGGATCAAGATAACTATATAGCGGCTATCTCATCAATATATGAAGCAGTATCGAGAAAACGTTGGTTTGAATGGTTGACTCCAGGTCCTATTAAACGTATTATTAGGTCCATTAACTTGGAATAACACTTTCAAATTTTTTATTTTTTATTGATGCCAAAGTTTCGTACTAGTTTTGTACCATTTTGTACCACAAACAAAAAGTTTTGTACCCCACCCATTTTATTATTTAGCATATCAAAATGGCCACTCCAAATTAATAGATGACTACATCTTTAGAATTTTGAACTTTTTTCTATGGCAAAGTTTGGAATAGTTTTATACCACTTTGTACCCCAAATACAAAGTGTTGTACCACCACCCATTTTGATTAATTAGCATATCAAAATGGCCACTCCAAATTAAGAGAAGACTACGTCTTTAGAATTTTGAGCTTTGTTCTATGTCAAAGTTTTGTACTAGTTTTGTACCAGTTTGTACCACAAACAAAAAGTGTCTACCCCCACCCATTTTGAACTTTTTTCGATGTCAAAGTTTTGTACTAGTTTCTTTATCCATTTGTACCACAAACAAAAGTATTGTACCCCAACACATTTTAAGTAATTAGCATATCAAAATGGCCACTCCACATTAAGGAAGGACAACATCTTTAGAATTTAGAACTTTTGTCGATGCCAAAGTTTTGTACTAGTTCGGTACCGCTTTGTAGCAATAATTTGGTTTGCATATAATATATCGACAGATTAATCAAGGTTTATAAAGTCTACTTTAATTAATATATTACCTCAGGGTCGGATCCAAATCATTTTCGTAGAGAGGAGTGGGGGTCATCATTATAACTAACATTAGTTACTTACAATGTTAGATTTCTCTTTAAAGCCATTTAATAGTTTCTCATTCACATTTGATCTTATGTATGTTCAAACCGTGGTCCTCTTCAATTTTTTTAAATCAGATAGTTTTTATAAACCATTTAGAGTGATCACTCTAGAAGCTATGAGTAGTTTGTTCCCTGGTTTAAATAAATAGATTCCTTTTGGGCCTATTGGCCTAAGTTATTTATGTGTTTCTCAACTAGAAATTTTTCAAATTTGGATGCCCGTCTAGGCTACTCGGAGTAATCCTCACTTTATTCTTTTATAAAACATGAGTGACACGTTGTTATAATAATTACTCAAGATAGATGGGGGTAAAATAATTTTATTTGTGGTACAAAACCGTACAAAACTAGTACAAAACCTTGGCTTCAAAAAAAAGTTCAAAATTCTAAAGTGGTACTCCAGAATTAACTTGGAGTGACCACTTTCATACTCTAACTACTCAAAGTGGGTGGGGATACAACACTTTTCGTTTGTGGTACAAAAGCTACAAAACGGTACAAAATTAGTACAAAACTTTGGCATAGAAAAAAATTCAAAATTCGAAAGTGGTGCTCCAAGTTAATGGACCTAGTATTATTCATTATTCTGTTTAACTTGATCTCCAAATCAACTGAAAATCCAAATAGTAATTACAAAATAAATTTCAATCTTAAGGATAAATAAATTATATATTGGTTAAGTTGGTTGCTTGGTATTCACATTAGAATGTAAATAGTGCTTCTTTGACGATTAAAAAACACACATGAGAAACCTGTGACCCTATTTAATAATTTAGTTGTTTGTTTTCTATTCTTCACATTAGGAGCAAAAATGTTTTTTATTTGGAAAATATTAACTACTCAACTAATGTTCCACATATTTATTTCATTTTATCTTACATTTACATAGATAAGGCTGGTTTTATTTTCATTCTCAAAGCTTAGCTAATAGTAAACAATGTATACAGTAAAGTGCACAATTCACAAATAAAATACAGCAAGTTATAATAAAATGTTGTAATTGAAGTCTAATCATATATTAATGAAAATCTATCATTAAAATACCACAATTTATAACTAAATGTAAAAGTCTTATTAAATATATTGTTTTTTATCCATAGAAATTTGCCAAACTCCATTATTTTATAAAAGTCTTTAAAAATCTCTCTAAATATTCACTCAAAAATAACATATAAAATTACAAAGAAAATATATTTTCAGATTTTTATTTCTTCAAGCATCTAGTTTGAAACACGTATTTATTGTTTGCAAATACTTTTTGTACAACATTATATGTTAAGCCATAATATAGTTGAATATAACATTCAAATTAACATGATGCGGTTTTATTTCTTGTTCAGTGATCATGTTTTTATATCTCCAAATATATTAGTATTATAGTGTGTACATAAAGCCTAATATTCCGGGTTTCATCATCATTTACATTTGTTAATCTTTAAAATTCAAAATATGATGCGCATAGATTTTACAGGTTACTATGTAAAAACCATATTTGTACTATACATCCTAAATAAATATAACCATTACGTAATTGAGAGGCTTTAAATCTATAATTGATTATTTTGCCTGAGTTGGCTAAGGCCTATTTTACAAAAAAAGGAAAACACAATTTTATTTTTAATAAATTGAATTTATTAAAATTACATTTGTTATAAAATACATTACTAGTAAATATATGTTAGCGCTTCAGCTCAAGAAATATTTAAAAAATATTTATGGCCAAATCATGGAATCAGATAAAATTACTATTTTCTAGAATTTTACAATGCTTTGTCCTCAAACGTGACTGTACCAGGTGGCATAATGACCTGGTTATAACGACATGGGAGGGCAGGTGGTGTTTTGAGAAGGCTGAAGCAAGCTTAGATTAGACGTCCTTAAAGTGGGTGTCATCAGGAGTCTAAAATGATCAGAAGGGTAAAGGAGTAGGGAAACAGTGGTCGCCTTGGGCTTCGATACAGTGTCTTCCTTTTAGAAGAACAACTCCCTATGTTGGTATTCATGAAACCTTCAATACAGTGCCTTCCCTTTTAGAAGAACAACTGCCTATGTTGGTATTCATGAAACCTTCGATACAGTGCCTTCCCTTTTAGAAGAACAACTGCCTATGTTGGTATTCATGAAACCTTCGATACAGTGCCTTCCCTTTTAGAAGAACAACTGCCTATGTTGGTATTCATGAAACCTTCGATACAGTGTTGAAATGTCTGCCTTTTGTTTATTTGTTTAGTGTTCACTCACGCCCAAACCACTGTACCAATTGTTCTGCTGAAATTTTGCACGGATATAACTTTGATGTCCTGTTAACATAAGAGCCAATTACAAATTACGACCGCCAAATTGTTTCAATATAATGGCTAAAAAACACTTCTTTTAGGCCTTTTTCTTATCTTATGCTTATTGGATTTTCATTAGATTAACTTTTAAAGGTTTCTTAATGTACACATTTTAGACAATACGGCCATATTGGAAAAAGGTAAGTACACAACTTTTTAACCTGTCCAGAGCTCTAACTCATAAACTATGAGATTCAAGATAATGGGAACCAATAACCAATTATAATATAAATAATAAAGGATGTGTGTTTGCATGTTTGTGTGTTTGTAAGTATATGTGTAGCTGTGATAACCCTAAAACCAAGAGACGTAGAAAGCTTATATACATGAAATATTATGTCTTTTTGTTAATCAAACACATCCAAATCACTGTTTACTTTTAGTAAACACAGAAAATTAATGCCAGGAATGTAATGAAATTACTCTAACTGTCCCAATAATTCCTAAATATTTTAAATTTCTAAGTAGAGTTTTGTGAAATGGGGAATTTAGTTATTTCCCGATCTTACGTAGAAAAATACTTTTCACTTAACCTACTTCGGTGGCTACATTGTCTAAGGCGTCACTCTCGTAATAGTTTAGCTTGCCGATGACAGGAAAATCATTGTTAGAATACCAGTCGGGTGCTGTGAGTTTATTTCCTAAATGTCTCTCCCTTTACATGCATGCAAAAGCAGATACATTTTCCCCAAATTCAACCTTACTCATCCATAGATCATTAACTTAATTAATATTTAGTATTTGTATAGCCTGAACAGGTAGTTAGATGCGTTTAAAATTAACTTCTCACTAGCTAGAAGACTCGGAAAACAAAATATTATTTTTTAAATTATTAAGCGAAAAAAGGGTAACGGGTCGTCCCCCAAAAATTTCTTAAGCTAATAGAATAAAACATTTCCAGTGTAGTAGAAAACTAAAATGTTAATTTAATGTAGACAGGCAACCAATAATTGAGAGTACGAATAATGTGTACTGAGAAGTTATAACTTAATCTTCAAAACAAATTTCAACTTTTAACACATATTTATATTATAATCTGTATTTAGATCGTGTGTTTTATCCTGCCTACTTTTTACATTTTGTAACAAAATTTGAAACAATAAAGGATTCATATTTATAGATAATTTAATAGTTGGTTAATTTTCCCTGTGATTAATTATATATATTGGTGACCTGGTGGTCTAGGGGTAAGGTGTCAGACTTCTGTGCTGGGGGTCCGGGGTTCAATCCTCGGTCCCGGCACAGATTTATCTGATTGCCAAACCCTTCCTTCACCTCTGACAAGATGTATATTAATCACAACTTGTGAATGTGAGGAATGCTAGGCCTCCACCGTGGTTCGGATTCCACGTTAAACTCTAGGTCCTTCATTTCATCTCACAATCACCCTACCATTGCACATTAGCGTAAGTGCGTATAACCCGAACGGGTAGTATGACGTGGTGCTAATAATTATATATATTAAAAAATAACAAAGCTACTTTATAGATTCTCCGCGTGAATAATATGTACATGAGCTAGCATTCGAATTTCTTAGGTATTTTTCTTTCGTTATGGGTAGTATAAAGATAAGAACACAAAATAATCCATTTTAGAATGGTTGTCTGTCTATACATTTCTTTGTTTCAGGTAAACTAAAAAAGTACTCATTGGATCGAGACGGGACTTCTTCTTTTGTACACCTTATTTTTCATAGAACCATGGTAAGCTATATATCATCGCGGTAGCTCAGCGGCGAATGAAGTAATGTCAAAGATAAGGTATGTAAGCAGTGAATAATTCGTTGCGGCTGGTATTGTGGGTACATAAGGTTACACGTGATCTAAGCTGGAGTGAGGAGTGGGAGGGAATGGGGGTGAGTCCATGTTTCTTCTTGAATCTTCGTACGCAACAGACAGACTGCTCTTGAAATTTCATTCTTTTCTAGCATTTAAAGTTGTTGAATGTGTTGATGTTATGTTTAAGGCGAGCTAAGTTGCGAGAAAATGCATTTTTATTAATATAATTTCTCACGTGAACTCTGAGATTGATTCTTCATAGTGGCTTTTCCTCCATCTAAGCGAAATATATTTAGAAAAATTCAACCTACTTATCCCTTAAAAATGAGGTAAAAGTTAATATTTGGTCATGATAAGCATATTTTATAATACTTAGTCCAATAGGACGCAAATTACGCAATACCTCACTGACCTTTATTATAGTATACTAGGCTGTGGGTCTTTCTAATACATCGAAGAGAGTAAAGTCTTTCAATGTGTATTAAAATGATGTAAATGGGTTATTTGCTTGCCACTAAAAAAATGCATATTTTTTGTGCTCCTAAAGAATTTGCCGGTTTTTTTGTTTGACTTAGCTCCCTATTTCGCTGAGTGAGGCGACGAAGGAAAGTCTGATAGTTCAGTTGGTTTCTCTAGCGCGTCTTGTGATAATTGAGTTAGCCTTGATTACCGGAGTTGGAGGGGGATGCGTGGGGGAGGGTAGTTGACAGAAGGAAGGGTGTAGTGCTGACGGACAGAATTAAAGTGGGAGAAGAAGGAGTGTAGGGAGTGGGATGGGAGGGCGCCATGACTTACCCAGGGGCTGATTGGAAAATGTTGACCTCCTACTTTGGCTTTTACTTTTGGGCCGAAAGAGGATTTTTCCCGTCTTTTCCGATCCCCCCCCCCTACCCAACTACTTACTTACTACACGATGAGATGTCCAATTTTCGAAAACGGTGTCGACATTGAAAACAAGTTAAGTGATTGAGTTTAACTGATTTATTTTTTCTGCTGACCCTTAAAGACATTTTAGTATATCTGTGCAACATAAGTAGGAGATAAAATAAAAAAGTTAAAATATAATAATTTTGTGTCTTAATATTTATAGCTTACCCCATGACTTAGTTTCTAAAGGATGTGGGCCACAAATATATAGGACTCTAGTTCGATTCTGGGATATTTTTGTATTATATTTGCATATGGGTTTAATCTCTGAATAGTAATTCATTAACCCTAGTGTTAGATATCATGGATTATATTATACCTTCATAAGAAGTTTTATGATCGAATAAATGGGTTTAGAAAGTATATGTTAATTTTTTAAATTTAAGAAAATATATATTTACACTTGAAAAAAATCCGTCAATATTCAGATGTTACCTAATAATTGATACGTTCAACGTCAAGACAATAAAGGACTTACGATAAAGACTGAGTGATTTAAAGAAGATCTTAGGGGTGATGCACCTACATTAGCGTGAAGAGAGTATGGGAAAATCACATGTTGAAATCACCTCTCCAGTGAACCTGGCTGTCTATGGCAGTCCAGTCTAACGTAAAACGCTTCAGACCATGTGTTTATTTGAGCCAAGGGTCCCCAGCCAATAGACGTATTTCGGGTGGTCCATTTACAATGTATGGCAGAACAATTTTTTTTAATAATTTTTGCCACAAAAAAATGTATGTTGTATATAATAAAAAGTCCTGCATATTTATTTTCAATCATTTCTAGCTGATACGTCTTTAACAAATAAAAAAGGAACTTTAACTTGCCTGTATTTTTAATGTAGTTTCATGTTGTTGTATTTTTGTGTTTTTAGCACCATGTCTCTTACTACCCGTCCAGGTTATAATCTTATTTACTAATTACGTTAATCGTTTTAAGGCTAAGGAAGGTCATATTTATAGGAAGTCTACAATCATTTGCGCGTAAGAAGTATAGAAAAACATTTGGTAAAAACTACCCTCAGTACAGCTGACTGAGATTCGAACCTCAGACTCCCCGTAAACAGCCTTCTAAGCTATTACGAGTTGAACGTTAGACCACGCAGCCACCGAAGTTAATTACTGCCTTAATAAAGAAAAATTCATAGTATTGTACCACAATTTAAAAAATTATAACCATATTTCAATATGAATGGCTTCCTTTTTAGTCATCAAAATTGTGTGTATTTAAAACATTATTCTGAGAATGTGCCCATAGACCTCGTGCTAAATTGGTACAAGGCACCAATTGGTTAAGAACACCTGCTCTAAATTATATCTTCCTCATCCCGCCCCAAATAGTGTATAGTTGTGTTGGATAGAGCGGTTAGTAAGAGGAGATGAACATAAAATAATTAGATTCGCTATAAAATAATATGACCTAATCCCTACACCAATAAAGGAGGTGTCTAGAGAAAACGTTTTTCTTTAACTATGGGTATATAAGTACACCTTTCATAAAAATCTAAAGAATACAATTTGGTTTAATTTTTTTTTTAACTTCTACGTGTTAATTCTGGTTGCACCACGTCTTACTACTCGTCTGGGTTATCCACACACCTTGGGCAAGGATGAAAAAGGTAGAATTTAGAGGAAATGTACAAAAACTTGCGTGGAGGGAGAGTATAAAAACAACTTGGTGAAAAAAATCTATTATCCCGGCTGGGATTTTAAACCCAACATGCCTGTCACCTTAAAACCAGACCCAAATAGGGTGAGGCCTAATTCCTAGTGTCCACCTCTGCTGGTTTGTTCTTGTTGATAATTGTACACATAGCTACTAACAGAGTTTGGTAATTTTTTTCAATAGAGTAATAAATTTCTGCGATAGAAATTCAACTAAAATGAAAATATAATCTCGTTGAGGATATATTGGTATCAAATTTTTTTCTTACTGTAATGGATTTTCTTTGTAACAAAATAATGACATTTATGTTAAACTACATATTAAAGAGCTACTAAACTTTTTATTTTCTCACTATCTTACAGCTATAGAATCTAACTTGAGATTTTGATGAATTTTGACGTATCATGAACCCATGAATCCGAAATAGTGGTTTTTGAATTTCCATCCGTCTGTCTGCCTGTACTTCGATCTAGAGCCTAAACTATTTTACCGATCGGTCTAAAACTTGGAATCTAGGGTTTTTAGGGTTGCCCCGAGGGATTTTTGGAATTGGATATCTAACCTTAAAATTAAGGGTAGTTTACTGAAGAACAAAAAGAGAAAAAGTCGATTTTCTCAAAATATGCTCCAACGATTTTGATTAAATTTAATTTCAAAGTATTTATAAATATTCCAAACAAAATTGTTACCCTCACTATTTCGGTAAAATAAATTTAAGGGCTCCGGTCTGATAAGTAAATTCTCATTTCTTATCACACCTCCAAAACTATTTGAGAAATGAAATTAATTATCAGCACATATATGTAAATCTATTTATAAACATATTTTTATAAAACTAATATCTTTAAAGCTATACGAATATATACATATTTTAACTTTTTGATCATTAAAGGTAAAGTATTGTGACCGTAAAAATGATTTAACCTGAAATGTTGATGGATGTCGACGTCTCATAACACTCCGAAGCCTAAAAAGTGGTATTTTGCAATGCCGTCTGCCTATGTGTCTGTTTAAACTTTAAATTAATAGTAGTTTAATAAATGGCGAAAAGAGAGAAAAATCAATTTTCTCAAAATTGGCTTTAACGATTTTTAATAAAATTCGTACCTAGGCGTTGATTAAGATTATAAATAAACTGGCAATTATCATTTTCCCATGAAAATGACTTTTAGGAAACTTCACAGAAGTGGAAATTTCCGTATCTCCTCAACTATTTGAGAAGTTAATAATGTATCGTTGAAAAATTGTAGTACCATTAAAAATAAAAAACTTGTATATTAAATATATTTTTATTAAACCAACAGTTTCTTAGATATTGGCAAATATATTAATATAATCTTGTGAGCTTTAGTTGTAAACATATACTACTTAAGTCTTAACGCAATAATTCTCCAATGTCATAGAGTAATTAAATATAAGTCTCTCAAAAAGTTTATGTTATTTTTCCTTAAATCTCTTAGGAAAAATGTTTGTACAGCAATGATCTATCTCCATTTTATACTCAATAGTCAATATTTACATTTTTTATTGGTAGAAACTTATAAATGAGGAATTAAATAACAACGCGATGACCTGAAGAAAAGCAACACCTTATTAAATGTGGAACATTTTAAGGGGAAGTTGAAATTTGAATACGAAGTGTTGACCCTTGTGACCCAATATTAATCTTTTTTATTGGTCCAAACATAAAAATGAGTACATTAATTCTTTAATAATAAAATTAGAAAATTTAAAACCGGGACTCAAATAATATTTTATATAGCTATAGGGTAATTAATGGTTGGGTTTTCTAGTGTAAATTATTTCGTTTCACATATATTTCGAGTTATGAGTAAATATCTCCATTTTTAAACAATAGAGCGAGAGAGTTCCGTTCCATTTATTTTAAAAATAATTAATTCAAAGAAAAGTATCTGTTCGGAAATTGTTTGATACATAGATCCCTACCCTTGCCAAATCGTTGAGTCTAAAAAAACAAAAACGAGAGCCAGTTGAGTGGTTTACGTTTTTGTGTTTATGTCTCTTCCTAAGTTGTGAAATAAAGCAAAATGACACAGCACAATCTAATAAAATAGCGTTGAACACACATGCTCACGCACTCGCGGATTGCAAAAGGATAAAGGGCGATGGTGCTTAGTGTGTGGCAAACAAATCACCTCATAAAAAAACGGCGTTATCTCCGTGGGTTTATTTTGACAGGATCAATTGCCACTGGGCTATCTCTTAGTTTCTCTAAAAAGGATATAATCAAATCTAAAATGGAAAGGTCAATTCCTTCATGAAATACATTGGAACTCTTTGGTGATGGAGAATTCTGGGAGCTAGAAACCTGGCCCAGTGTACCAGGGTATTTTTCCCTGAGTAGTTAACCACTCTTTCCACCCAAATGTGGCTACATTTCCTTATAATTGCACTCTTCCCATTCCTACTGCATTAGTGTAAACATCTTGATATACCAGACGCGATGCACACGTTGAGGAAAAGTAGAGCAAGCTTCACTTTGAGGCAGTGGTTCTTAACCTTTTATTACTCGCGGCCCCCTAGTGTTTACCAACATAATAATCATCAAGCTTTATTCTAAAATAGTGGCTTTATTTACTGAGTATAGTAATAAACCAATAAAAAATAAATTAACTTGATTAAATGTATTTAATGGGACCTCTGCTGTTGAACACTTTCCACTAATCTGTCTATTCTGGTTTAGAATGCATTACTTAATGTTATTCGCATGCATGAGTCGATTCGGAGTTGATTTCACTACTAAGTTTTATTATTTACCACTGTGGAAAATCCCTTTTTACATAAATAAGTAGAAACAAATGGCAGCAAATGTTGAGTGGCGTTGGTAAAAAGATCGGATTATTTGTACTATCCATGATTTTGTATTATCCGTGCCTCTTCTCCATTATCCCGAAAAAAATCGAGAGTCTACTCTACTTACATGCTTACGATCATTGAATTATTTCTTCAAAAAAGTAGAATTTAAGATAATTGACTTCGGTAATAAGCAAATAACATTTTTGATTAATTTTTAGAGGACCCCCCCCCCAAGATCCTTTCATGGCCCCCCGGCTAAGAATAGCTACTATAAGGGATCGATCCCCCAATATATCAGGTCTGAGATAATTAAATTCTAATAATTTTTTTTTTTAAATCCACCTCTGGACAGTAAAAGATGGATGTTTAAAAATGTTTTTGGTTTTATTATACAGATTTTTATTTAATGGGATCTAAACACCAGTACCATTTAATGGCTTACTATATCTGGTAGATAGAAGAAGGGTATTTTAAGGAAGACATTAGTTTGAAAATAAAATGATAAGAGCTTTGTTGATAAAAAAAAACACGCGGAAAACAACACCTTGCAGTGCACACGGCTGATATTCTAATCCCAACCCCTCTGTTACCAGCTATCCGATGGGTTTACAAGCCTGATTATTTAGGCCACGTTAATGCTGGTGTTGATCACAAGTGTCTGTTTTAATATGTAACACACCACCAATTATTTAGATATCCAACCACCTTTCGAAGAGTTGGAAACTAAACGTTTATCCTTGGATTCGAGCCATAGTTTTGCAGTTATGATGAGGAAAGTAGGAGATAAGGTCGAATTTAAAATAGCGTTAGTTTTTCATTGCAGATGGATGATGGGCCATTTAGACCCATTTACGATCTGAATTTGGGCACCGCCTGGTATAAACTATGGCTCATACGAAGTCGGACATAAAAAGTATCGCATTCAATCACGGGAGGGTATGAATAGGGGGAAGGAGTATGTTCTACAAACATTGAAAAACGTTTTAACGCTCCAACTCGATGTTTGGTCGTACAAAATGCGTCACTTAACTTGGCACGAGGAATGCCGTTTAAAATATAACTGATTGTACCTAGGAATGGTTTGTGAAATGTTCTTAATACTATTAATCACTATTCTCTAAGCGAGATCGTTCTTTTTTAACAAATAACATTAAAACAATACTTTAATATAAACATTATTTCAATTATATGTTTATTATCCACAGCACTCCAAAGCCATACGGGCTAAAATCGTATATATTCACTAGATTTATGTTATGTGGATGAGTAGGATAGAATTGAAAGGAAATGTACCCACGTTTGCATAGAGAGTAGAACACTAATTAGGAAGTACAACTCTAAGTACATAAGTGAGAGAAACCCTGAGCTAACCGACACCGACAAACCAGTTTAAACGATCTTGACGTTCAAACCATATGTCAACCATTACGGGTAAGAATTAATATAGGCTGATTTTAGTAGGGAGGATAATATCTAGTGGCTACTAAATTTACTAAAACAATTTTAATATATCCATACATCAAGTCATATTATCTGCAGTCTATATACAATAACACAAATAATGTAATAAAATGATGTAAAGGTTGGCTGCAAAATAATCTTTGAATTTTCTAAACGCTTCCTCAAACCAAAATCAGGTTATAACTCAAAGCCGATTGATTTGTCGGGAGATTAAATGAAAGATTAAACTCGAAGCAGAAATTTCATTGAAGTTTGAGTTTCTGTATTCTTCTCTTGACAACAGCAAAATTAGTATGAGTAAAATATAATTTTGGAATTTGAAATATAGTATAGTAGTTCTCCTGGTCTCAACTAAACTCTTTTCTAATGGAGAATCCAGGTTACCGCACCATAATGTGACGTCTGGTTTGAGCTGTAGCCTACTACCCATCTAAGCTATTCGATATCTGTGGAATTTTTTTATGACCAGAAGGAACATGACACTCAGGTCCAGTTGCCTTACGTGTAGACTATGATCCACTCTGGTGGCACAGAGTGTTGCCCAGGTTGCATAATAGGAGGGAGGTTGTCTACATTTCATACCCACAATGAGCTGATGTTATGATAGTTTGTATGATGTCGTGGAGCCGGTGCGAGTATTAACATAACTTAAACCTAACTAACCAAACCCTAGTGACAATTAGGCTCATTCCCCTTAAGGGAAAAATACCCAAAGTCCCAGCCGGGAATTGAACCCGGGACCCCTAGGACCGTAGCCAGATGCACTGAACTACCACAGCACGGGGCCCGGTTATATGTGGGATGAATAAACACCTCAAATAACCCACCAAAAAGTAAGACCTAAAAATAAAATAACACCCAAACTTTTTAAAAATAGGAAACTTTTACATGTTAAAATATTGTTTTAATTATTATTACCGATTTAATCTATAATTAACTAACTCTGTGGTCTAAAGGAACTAAAAAAAACATTACCATTAAAACAAAAGCTCACCATTCAACACTATCGAGAGACATCTCCATCCAATCCATAACCTGAAATCCAAACTCCTTCAAATATATTTTAACATTATCCTCCCACTGAGTTTTTGATAAACCAAGGGGTCTATCTTTAGGTTTCCCGACCAAAACTGTTTGCACACGCTTGTTATCCCACATGACTACCCCACTTCATCATACACACCTTGATTATCTTTAATATGTTTGGAGATGGATTCAAGCGATGAAGTTCTAGGCTGTTACGTAACTTTCTCCATATGCGACTGTCTCTCTTAGTCCCCAAATATCTTTCACAACACTTTGTTCTCAAAAACTCTCAATTGCTTCTCATGGTACGCTTCACATCTATAAATAACAACGGGTAGGAATGATAGTTTGAATATTCCTAGTATAACATTTTGAGACAGAAAACGAGGCAACAGCTTACAACCTGAATAGTAACAAGCATTGCCTCTACGAATACTATTTCTGTTTTCAAAGTTATCAAGTAGTTGCCTCTGTCAGAATCTTAAAAATGCGTGTCGCTAGTCTCTCTGATATATAATAGAAGTGTTTTACAGTTTTAATAAATTTTAAAATCAGCATTTTGATGAATAATATAAATAAATAAAAATATCAACTGCACTGACTAATTTCAAGTCCATAAATATTAACATAATTACTAGATATAGATATAAGGAAAATCTAATAATAAATTTACCAACTAAATAAATTGCTATTTAATTTACGTAATATTGCTATCGTCAAGTGAAATATGGAGAAACCCACGTTTCAGTGAAATCTCTGTTACTAAACCTACTCTTTTATATAACACCCCGGTTAATTGGTCTCATATGAACTCTTAGCCAGTACTTTTTACAGATGCACTCGAATTGCACTTGGATTGCGGAATAAAGTATACCTGTCAGCAGACATTCAATTAGGGAGCACTTGAATTGTGGAATCAAGTATAGGTATACGTGCTTACCGGTTCACATGAATTTCGGAGCAACCTGTAATCCCATTCAACTCCTAGTCCCTAACATTAACTAATCTAAGCTAACCTAAACTAAAATCCATTTTCCACTTTGAACAAAGTCATTATGAATTGAATTTAATTTTTACCCCACAGTTCGTGTAAAGGTATTACCAACCTCGAATGAGCTGCTCCACAGTTCGTGTAAGGGTATTACCAACCTCGAATGAGTTTCTCCACAGTTCGTGTAAAGGTATTACCAACCTCGAATGAATTGCTCCACAGTTCGTGTAATGGTATTACCAACCTCAAATGAGTTGCTCCACAATTCGTGTAAAGGTATTACCAACCTCGAATGAGTTGCTCCACAGTTCGTGTAAAGGTATTACCAACCTCGAATGAGTTGCTCCACAGTTCGTGTAAGGGTATTACCAACCTCGAATGAGTTGCTACACAGTTCGTGTAAAGGTATTACCAACCTCGAATGAGTTGCTCCACAGTGCGTGTAAGGGTATTAACAACCTCGAATGAGTTGCTCCACAGTTCGTGTAAGGGTATAATATAGTTGAATATAACATTCAAATTAACATGATGCGGTTTTATTTCTTGTTCAGTGATCATGTTTTTATATCTCCAAATATATTAGTATTATAGTGTGTACATAAAGCCTAATATTCCGGGTTTCATCATCATTTACATTTGTTAATCTTTAAAATTCAAAATATGATGCGCATAGATTTTACAGGTTACTATGTAAAAACCATATTTGTACTATACATCCTAAATAAATATAACCATTACGTAATTGAGAGGCTTTAAATCTATAATTGATTATTTTGCCTGAGTTGGCTAAGGCCTATTTTACAAAAAAAGGAAAACACAATTTTATTTTTAATAAATTGAATTTATTAAAATTACATTTGTTATAAAATACATTACTAGTAAATATATGTTAGCGCTTCAGCTCAAGAAATATTTAAAAAATATTTATGGCCAAATCATGGAATCAGATAAAATTACTATTTTCTAGAATTTTACAATGCTTTGTCCTCAAACGTGACTGTACCAGGTGGCATAATGACCTGGTTATAACGACATGGGAGGGCAGGTGGTGTTTTGAGAAGGCTGAAGCAAGCTTAGATTAGACGTCCTTAAAGTGGGTGTCATCAGGAGTCTAAAATGATCAGAAGGGTAAAGGAGTAGGGAAACAGTGGTCGCCTTGGGCTTCGATACAGTGTCTTCCTTTTAGAAGAACAACTCCCTATGTTGGTATTCATGAAACCTTCAATACAGTGCCTTCCCTTTTAGAAGAACAACTGCCTATGTTGGTATTCATGAAACCTTCGATACAGTGCCTTCCCTTTTAGAAGAAC
>CABFWO010007603.1:0-23792 GCA_902155825.1 Timema genevievae | reverse complement strand
GTTGGATATAGAGGACGTGAAACCACATTTGCATGGAGGGAGAGTGGAAAACCATTTAGGGAGCCCAGTTCAACCAAGCGAGATTCAAACCTCGGTCTCCCCGCCCTCAACAGTCTAGCTCAACAATAAACTAGTGTGTTAGCTAACTATGCCACCAAGGCGGGTATTGGTTTAAAATAATTTTGAATATAATCATTCCAGTGTTTAAAATAAGGGGGTATTGCCGATGCCAAATATATACTTATAAAACTCTTTTCATAGTATTTTCCATGCTTTTAACTTTTTTTAGTTTATAAAGTAGCATATAACTTGTATATTTTGTTTGTATTTATTTGACAACAAAATGTAAAAATAAATGCAACCTTTACAACATAAGTATTTAATTTTAATTACTGATATACTTTGTGCACCGTGTCTTACTTGCCATTACAGCTATCCGCGTATTTACTCCGATGGATAAGGAATGAGGAAGATAAAATGTTTGGGAAATGTGCCCGTATTTGCGTTGAAGGAGAATTATAAGCATATTAGGAAAAAAACACTCTCAGTACACCCAATCGGGGTTTGAACACTGATATCCCAGCTATTTGCAGTCCAGTCTAACGAAGAAGTGAATCCTAAAGAATTGTGACCGCAGAAGATGGTCCCAAAAATTTAATAATTCATTTACAAGTGCATTTCCAAGACTCTTGTCACGTTTAAACTGTAGAAGCACCGGCATTGTATATTTGGGTCCAACCATCTCAATTGTTTGAAAAGTTTTGGTCAATTAAAGGGGGTGAGGTGGGGTAAGGGACTACCGCTACCTGGATTATTTTACTTGGAGAGACGGCAGTTCTTAGCTCTCAGTTTGTCTTTCTCACCAATAACATTTTGCAAGTGAGTTGTTTTAAAAAATTCTCACTTGGAAGCGTTGTTATCACTGGATATTTTAACTTCTACCTGACTCGAGGAGCGCAACAAATCTCCAGTAAGGCTACGTATCTGTTATATCCTTGTCTGTGACCGAGGCTTATTCGGATGGGCAAAAACTCGGATAATAAGGAACACTAATTAGGCTATGACAAATCAATAGGCTGCAGCCATAACGCTCATGGACAGGCAACTGACTCGACTATGTCGAGGGTTGGACAATCATATTAACAGTGTGTGTAAACGTTGAGTCACCCGTTGATTCACTCTACTACTCAAACTAGACTAGACAATTCTCAAGAAACATAGATTGTGCTACCACCTCGGATAATACGGAACACTGGATATTCGAGACTCTTTTGTGTAATTATAGCACTAATGGGATAGGGATGATGAGGTTACAGTTTAAAGGAACTGTATACACAAGTTCGTGAAAGAGTGTGGTAAAATATATATTAAAAAACTCGGTGTATCAATCTGGGTATCAGAACTCCACAATCCTCTCATCAAAAATCAAACTTATTGAGCCTGACACTGATATCACGTGCCAACTGGAGGGCTAGTAGAAAATCAAATAATATTACATAAATAAAATCATATATTTTAAAAAAAATCCATAACTTATATAAAATTAAATGGTAGCCTAGATCTCAATCACTCATAATGCACTTAGTTGAAGATGTATCCTTTATATTCTGGCTTAAATCAAGTAGTCTAGAATACATCTAGCTTTGCTTAATACTAATTTAAGTAGCGTTTAAGGTGAGCATCCACTAGGTCAGTGGGGCGGTGTGGAGTGGTGCAAAACGGTCCCCAAGTACAATGCATGTCAATAAATATATTTCCATCCATTAGGGTGGAAGAGGGGAGCGGAGTGGGTCAGACACGCTCTGTAAAAAGTCCGGGACTTGTTGAAGTCAGTGCCACGCTGCTCTGCTCTACCTGGGTCGGACAAGAGAACGGATTGGAATTCAGTGGGTTCAGGAATCTTCGAATGCCCTCGGAATGATTCGAAGTCAACCACGTGAGACGTTTTCAACAGGTGTGAATTTTGAATTTTTATAACAGCCGTTTAGTAAACAAGTGTACATCTGGGATGGTGTTCTACGAAGGTAGTTCTGTTTGTTAATTTCATGAACCCAAATCTTCATTGTTCGTGCTTTTCTTCTTTGTAACCATTCATCAGCGCATCAATGTCCCCAAGAATATTGATAAAAACCTACACGAAAACTGACATACTGGGTCAGAATGGAGGGGACAAAACCAACTCACGCCGCACCGCATGTTGGTGGAAGGACTTATTCTTCCAAACTACGGATCGCGTCTCACCGCGCCGCTCCACCCCCCCGAACTAGTGGACGCTCAGATTTAAACTGTCATGTTGAGTTGGGTGTGAGTTTGATGTTAAGGCTACGAGATATTTATAAGCTTTATTATAATTAAAATACACATGCATTTGCAATATGTTCTCTGGGAATTAATTATTCATGCCAATTCTATACAATCTTTTTACAATTAATTTTTGTTCCAGGTCTTACAGCCCGTCCAAGCTATATGCATTTAATTACATTAATATAATAGCGATGAGGAAGGAATAGTTGAGAAGAAATTCACCAATATTTTCTTGAAGGAAAGGGATGGAGGTGACTATCTTAGAAAAAAAAACACCTTGATAAAGCCGTTTATTATTTAAATCCAAATACCTTGGGTATACCAGCTCATTATTTGAATCCGCAACCTTTCCATCACTGAAAATTCAGACTAGACCCACTTGATATTCATTCGTTCGTCATAAGTCTTAATACTGTCTCAGTATCTCTGCAAGATCCCATTGAAACTCGTTCCACCTAATAGAGGAAGCCTGGCTGAATATTCCTAGGGTATATGCAGCGAGGTTTCTCAGGTCAGATCACCGCGATTGAGGTTAAGGGTTGGAAGGTTTGCGACGTCCAGTGTCTTGGTCTCGTGAGTAGTTCAGCTTGGGGCATAGGATACTGAGTCTAGGAGGGGGGGATGAGAGAGTTTTCTTGGGAGGTGTAAGTGACTAGCGGAGGATTTCAGCTTAGAGCAGAGTAGTTGGGAGATGAGGGGGGCAGCTTATGGTGTATCTTCCCATAATTCCTCTTCTGGTGCGTTTTGGCATGCTGTCACTGCTGAAGTGCTGTCTTGGTGTTGAAATTATTCAAGGATTGTCGAAGGGGAAGGAGCATCAAGAAGCAGCCGAAGTACAAAATGGGGAAGGGCATCAAGAAACGGCCAAAGTACTAACTGAGAGAGGGGGGTCAAAAAGCAGTGGACGATTAATCTTGGGGAAGGGGCGTCAAGAAGTAGCTGAGGTAATAATTTGGGGAAGGGGTATGAAGAAGGAGCCGAAGTGTTAACACATAGGGTAGGTGGAGTGTAATTTATCAGTAAGAATTCTGAGTTTGTTCCTTAATTTAATTATTAATTCCTTCATTGCTAAGCTGAGCGTCCACTAGTTCGGTGGGGGGGTAGCGAAGTGTAGTTTCAAGAGGATGTCCGTTCATTATAATGCAGCGCAAGTCAGTTTTATCCCCTTCATTCTGGCCGAGTACTGAGTATGCCAGTACTCGTGTAGGGTTTTAGCAATATTCGTGGAGTCATGAGTGAGTAGTGATGAGGAAGAGTTTTGTTTTTTCCTGCAATGGTGGAAGCAAAGGAGGGAGAGACACCATGGAAACGGAAGATGTGGGTTGATGAAATTATCACAAAATGACTTACCTTCATAGAACACCATCACCTTTCTCCAGATTACCGTTTACTTAACTGTTGTTTAAAAATTTTCAAACTGATGGACCTCTGTTGACCGGATTGCTAGTCTGTTGTAGAGATGGGTTGTTAAATCGCAACCTGTTCCATTGTCACTGCTCCTATAACATCACAGTCACACCCTGTTCCTGACAGATGAAAGGAGCTGTTCCTTCTTGTCAATGACTTGTCGAAAGTTCCAAATATTAACTGTATGCTCATTTGTTTCTCCAAGCTTCTGTTTTCTATTGGTCAAGACTATATCGTTATGATGTTGTACGGTTGATGGCAGCACAAAGTATTTACGTATTAGAGGAGAGTGTTGTCAACGCTTGGTGTTGCTTCTTGTTTCTGTCACAGGGCTGGTCTCTGGCGTTGGGAACAGGTTTGTAGCAACCCTGCTCCTCCATGCTCCTGAGATATTTTGGAGCAGTCACAGTGCTAGGAACAGGTCCGAGTAACCCTGCTCCTCTATTTTTCTGAGATATTTTGGAGCATTCACAGAGCTTGGAACAGGTCCAGTGCAAACTTACTCCTCCCATGTTCCAGATGTATTTTTGAGCAGTAGTAAAGTGGAAAGGAATGCGTTCTTGACACTTTGCTGAGACTAGGTCTGGCGTAATTTTGCTTGTCTATCAAACATAAGATATTGTTAAGTGTAAAATGAGTTGAAGGGAGACTTTTTTGATAGATATTACCAATACCTATAAAACATCACTAGTAAAATAGTAAAATGTTATATATGTAGACTTGCAAACAAATGTGTTTGTATTTTGTGAAAGTTTCTTCCTACTAAAATCCTACTTTTCTAGTCTTGGTAATGCTATAATAACTAACGTTAAAATGTTTTTATTTATAATTGAGATAATTTAGAGTTTTTTAGATTGAATTAAAATAAAATTAATTACCGCGTATTTACGTATATTTCACTTCGATTCACTGACGCTAGTTCAAATAAATGTGTTGATACAAGTAAGGATTGAGATAAGTCCTAATAGCCTAGGAGCAGGTTTGAAAAAATTCAGAGTGACAAAAAGGAGCAGGTAAAAGGAACATGCAGTGTTTCCAATGACCATATAAGTGTTGTAACTAGATTAGTACCAGAAAGTTGCTAGATTTTTGCTGAACAAAAAATTAAAAGTCGTCAGATTTGTCGCCAAACAAAAAATGCACGCCTTAATCTGAACTGAATTTAAGCTACATTAGTGGACTGAGGCGATCCATGGATCCGGAACGATGTCATTGTGATTTGTGACTGACAGATATATAGATTAGAGCTCTTCTGTAGACCGAAGCAATGGATTAGGGCCTATGCGTTCTTGCAGTACGGTAGTTCAAAAATCAAAATTCGACACCATTAAATTTAAAATAATGAACATGGACCTGACAGAAATTTAAGTAAAGTCGTCAGTTCACAGATTAGTCGTTTGGCGCTAAAAATGAGAATTAGTCATTTCAGGCCCGTAAAAGTTGCTAGGTCTAGCGACATGGTCACTAAATTGGCAACACTGGAAACAGGTCCAGAAGATTGCTCCTGCTCCACTAAAGGAGGAGATTTACCATCCCTAATCTGTTAATAACACCTCCCATGTTTGACTACGAATTCTTTCGTGAGCATTCTAAGATTTAAGCACACGATGAATTTAGATTATTGTGAGATGCATACATACAATCCTAGCTGTCGGGTGATAAATTCATGTCCAATGTTGATGCGCTTATGCTAAGCGTTCTAAAAAGCTAACCTGTGAAACTGGATTTTACATAAATTATTTGACAAAGTAGAGAAAGACTGGTAATCTTATGAGTTATGACATATACTTAACACAGATTATTTACAATTTAATTATTGTTTAGATAGTTTTTGTGATCTCTCTGAGTGGTGCGCCCTCAGGGGTGAGATTTACACTGAGTGTGTGGGAAGAGCCGGTCTCGCTAGATCTACGGTTATCCACCTCTGGAGACGGACAAAGAAAGTCATGACTAGTAATTCCACGTAACAAGCTTGGCTTTTAGTCCTGGTGCCCACTGGTGCAGGTGATATCACTGTTACATCTATTACAACATTCAATGGCGTAGCATGGCTCACATTTTGAAGGGAGGTCGATGCCGACATTTTATCAGGAAAAGAATGATATCAATGTTGTTCGTTAGTTTATTAAAAACTCAGTGTCTTTGTCAAGCTCATTAAATATTCAGGTTTTCTGCTTCTAAATCCAGCTATATACACTGAGTGTGATTTTCCCTTATTATTTACCAACCTTTCTCCTCACAAATCCGAGAACATTGCCTTTTAATTTTAATTCATTCATCCATATCTTATTAGCGTTACTGACATAGATGTATAGTCCAAATGAGTTCTAAGACATTATAGAAAGGTATAATTAAAGTGCACTCCTTTTAAAAAAAAACCTAAAACTTTAGTAAAATGTATTTTTAAATTTGACTTTTATTTAATTTATTAGATTCCACACTTAATGTTTGGTATATAACAATTTCCTATTTTTAACTATTAGTAACACATTAATGACTTTCCTTTACATCCTTCAGTACACAATACAAATTCAATAATACACTTACATCAATTTTATACATGCAATACCTCAAGTTAAAGCACTGGGGATTATTGACGCTTGTAGTATTGAAACCAAATTGTATACCCGTATTTAACAACAGAATAAAATAATGTAATAATTGATGTGCGTACTATTTTACCATCATATAGAACAAAATAATTTAGTAAAATATTATCTGTATATGGTCTACAACTTATGAAGTTTTGTTTTGAACATCTTGGGAAGCATACATCAGATGTGAGGTGTCCCTCTTAACCTAAGCTACGCAAGTAGTAATCATAGTCTTAATAGTATTTTGGAGGATCTTTGGGTTACCCCAACCCCCTCCACCCCTCACACATTACCTAAGATACATTGTGGTTATTAAGTTGTATGCTGTTTGTATTTACTAATATGGTTTACTAGGCTCAACATTATAATACACTATATATATAAATATATATATACACAAAGTGAATAGTAATTCGTGGATACGGACAGTACCACAGGATTAGGTGTGTAAAGTCAAATAATAAGTCAAAAATATTATTTGCGAAAAATCCATTCTACCCATACCTTTTGAGGAAAATGACATTAAAGATAGAGAGGGGTGCTGTGGCAACACTGTGTCTGAAACTTACATTAAACGTGTATGTTGGTTTACCGTAGGTGTTAGAAGGTCGATCCTCGCATATGTCTGCTTTTCTTCAAACGGTGTATGGATTCAGTGTGCATGCAGGGAAGCATGTCGATGATAACTTTCGTAACAGCCGCAAAAATTCTTGCCACAATGTTCTCTGATTACTGCAGTGGGTCGTCAGGTGGAGAACACCAGTACTTTGAGGTGACCCCACAAGAACAAAATCGAGTGGTTTGAGGTCCAGTGGTCCCAGTGGCCATTCCACCGATCCCCCATGCCCGATCCACTTGTTGAGGTAGTCGCCGCATTGTGACTCATGGTGAGCAGGTGCACTGTCACACTGATAGCACATCCTCAAAACCGTGCCAAGGAACATATCGTATATGTGGGAGTTAAAACAATTTGGTAGCAAATAGGGGTCCACAATCTCATCCCCAGCAATGTCGGTCCTACATTAACGTCTTACAGTTAAGGAATCAGCTGCAGGTCCTGCTCGACTGTATGATGTTCCCATAGTCATTGCCATAATCCAGTATTCTACATGTGTGTAGTTTATAGTTACTTACACACTGTTGACCTCTCATTTGTTTCTTCGTCTAATCGCCGGTGAATATGAAATCTCATGCACATCCTTCATTCCTCTCTAACTTTAACACCTTTTTTCTCAAAAGGAATGGGAAGAATGGATTTTTTGCAAAGAGTGTTTTCAACTTATATTAAATTATATAATCACGTGCTACTGTCCGAATTCACAAATTACTACTCATCCTGTATATTATATATATAATCAATATAGCTCTGATACACACACTTAAGGGGGCGTTCAAGTAATACGTAGGTACCTTGGAGGATTAAGGGGGTTCGAACTTTGCTTATTTTTGCTGACAAGGTGGGAAAGGGGGTCAGAATAATTCCTACGTAAGACAGAGAAGGACGGGCAAAATGGAGAGAGAGCACATCGAAAGCCGCTTGGACTTTGGGCAGCAATGAAGATTCTAAGTGGCTAAACGAGTAAGGAGTGGAGAAGCCTATAGAAGTAAGTCAAAGGTTAAGTGACCTAGCCCCCACAAATAGAAACATAATAATTGAAAGTGTTGAGACTTGGATTAAAGGACCTTAGTCTTCGGATTAAATGAAGTTTAGGGTGTTTTTTTATAAATAGAATATTCATGTAGGTCTATTCACTAATGATACTTTTTATAACTTCAATTAAGAGTAGATTAAAATTTTAAACTTGTATAATATTGTTTTAATTTTACCTGTTCAATAAATTTAAATTAATAGTATACCAGTGTTAGTTTTCAATTATTTCGCACTATTTATTTAAACCTCTATGTTAATATAATTACCAGCAATGTATAAATTGCATGATTTTTTTATCATCGTGTCCTGCTACCTGGGTGAAATTGCATGAAAAAATAATGGTTATTCCTGTGCACAAATTAAAAAAGTTGACAAATCTTACGTAAGAAAGAGGGGAGGAGGGTTAGGTATTTGCTTATTTTTGCTTACAAGAAGGGGGAAGGGTTAAAATGGCCAAAAATGTGCTTACGTAATAATTGAATGACCCATAATTAAATTAATGTGTTCACCAGATTGAATATCGACACTGAATGGCCCATATAACTTTCACGCATTGTCGTCTGCGTGGAGCAAAATTTGTTTTATTTAAATTCTCAATAAAGTAAATTTAAGCTCTGTTTAGAAGTAAATACCCAATCAAATGACAGGTCACATAAATAAACAACATTGTATTTATAGAAGTTATATACATAATTTAGAATATCGTTTTGATTGCTGGACTCCCAATATATACCTAGGCTTTAATATAAATGTTGCCATTAGCGCATCAAACATATGAACCTATAATATTTTGATAATCGCTAGCACTCGACTATCAGTTATACTAGTGATCTCCTAACAATGATTTAAAGTAGTGGGGATACTCAATATCTGGATAAAATCCACCCAGTAATATTATTTAGTACTGTACATAATTTGAAATAAAGAGAGCCATTTAAAATATGGTTTTTAAATGTTAAAATGAAGCATAATATTATAAACTGAAACCACCAATCTTTATCACGTGTCAATTAGTAATGTATTATTCTGTCTGAACAATTTATTACTTTATCGTATGTATTCATGTCCCATTTATCAAAGTTAAACTGATATTTTTCTGATTTCTTTATCAACTATAATTTATTTCTAATCCTCTCCATAATTTAATGTTTTTTTTAAAAAAGCAGTATTTTTATTTTAAAACAGATTTTATATCATAAGTTGATAGATGTAAAGCTGAGCTCACATTCATGTATACAGTATAATGCATAACTAATAGTGAATTAAGTTTAGTGAGCTTATAGTGAACATTGCAAAGTCTTATTAAATTGATTGAGTTTTTGTGGTAGGAATTGGGCTAGAATCTTTCCTCGAATATACAAAATACCTAAAAATACTTCGTTAAGTTTTTTAACTAAAAAACATTCATTTAGGTGTATGTTTTAAAACATAGGAATAACCTAATTTAAGTGGTGTATGTACAATTAAATCAAATTTAATTATTATTTCCTCTGATTTGATTACTGCCATGAATATTAAATTATATCTATTTCTCAATAACAGAATCAAAAATGTAATATTTACCCATTATTTTAAATTACGTTTAAGGTCGTAGTCATTGATGCTAACATAAAGAAAATTCGTTAAATTCAAACGAGTATGGCTACCACAAGACATTTCAAACACGAACAAGATATATTTTACATCTGCTGTGCATACTGGCCTTTCATTGGCTAGCGGCTCTTCCTACTTTCTCATTGGCTGATAAGTATAAAATCTAAGGGATTATGAAGAACTACATGCATCATGTGTAGAGTTAAAGTTAAATAAACTTTATGCATTGTGGACAATTTACTCTTCACGATTTATAGAATATGAACGCTATCATTGAAACCAATATATTTAAACTTAGTGACCTATATGCTATGCACTATCTTCTATTTGTGATTCTTTATTTATAATAGACCCAGCCTTAGTTGGGCTTTATTTGCAATATTTTATAAGAAACTGTTAAGAACGTGAATAATAATGCCACTGACCATTAAAATGAATTATTTTTTTTACATATTTATACATTTACTCACTTACCTTTAGGCATAAGGAACTTGAAAGTTCATCATCATACCTACAAAAGTACGCCACCTATCCCTATGTTGAGCCAGTTATATCCATTCCCCCTCATTACAACCAATCTCTTTTAGGTCCATTCTAATGTTTCTTCCCAACTGTATTTAGGTCTTCCCAATGGTCAACACATTGTGTTTACCAGTCAATACCTTGAACAAGGTTCTAGAATCTCCCAATCACACTTCAAGTCCTTCCCACCGTAATATACAAGACATGAACATCATAAAAATATCTTGTGATGTATACAAAGTCTATAACTTGTAACTTCTGTCGAAGTTACAAAAATAATAATAGTACTATTAGTTATAAATAAATAATCATGGTTAATGCAACTCACCACAGCCTGCTGTTGTTGAAACTTCCAGCCCCACTTAACCTTCAATAGTACGCTATGACCGAAACAACATGACCAACCCCAATCTACTAGCCCAGTTGACTGACCAAGTCACATGAACTCTGGAGTAGTTTTGGTCTCATCAACCACCGCCATCGCATCCACCATAATTGACTACAAGCTTCCAGAAGAATATGGGCCTTTCTAGAATGACCTTCTCCAAGGTTCTGGCACATAATAAAAGGCAGACAAAGCTTCCATCACGTGTCTGTCCAATAGTTTTTCCTTCCTCCCCTACCTTTTCCTATCTAGCACGATTCAGTCTGAATTGTAGATTGAGAATATACCGCTGTATTTGCCTTAGAAAATTACTCTTGATTGGATTTTCGTTAAGGACGCTTCTTGTCCAATAAAAGTAAGCTATTAAATTGATTTTCGGCCTCTCATTCAAAATTATACTTTCGGCTTGTTGGCATTTAACGTAGATATTTGGCTAACAATTCTTGTTGGGTAAAAGTATTGTATATTTTTTTAAAATATATATATCAATATATATCAATATAAATATATACATTGATAAATATTTGAATGGTGAATTCGTTGAACATTTCATAAATATCAACAACTTAGTGACCAAATAATGGCATGCATAATAGCATCCCAACTCTGTTATTTTCCTAATTTTCAATCTAATATCGTTATTTATTTTCTAGTTAAGATTGTCAGTAAGTATTTAAACTCCTTAATCTTGTCTAGTTTTATGTTGTTAGTAGCAATCTCTAAATTATGGTCCCCAATTTGGGCTCTCTGAGTGATCATACACTTTGTCTTTTAAGAGTTCACTTCTAAATCTATTTCCCTACTAGTCCTTAATAACATTACTGAATTTCTTGCTACAGCTTTCAGCCCAATAAAGCTAAATCACCTGCATATTCTAATATCTGCATTGTACCGTTTAATGTCAACCCTTCCTTACTATTAATAGGATATATGGCATATCTACCTTCATATCTTTTATTTGTATCTCGCAGGGTTACATATTTTCTCGTGCAGTTCAAGCTCTTCATAATAAAGTGAATGACTGAAAGAGTCACACTGATATTTTATTTACCTCTAACCCTAATAACCTGGGTTCAATCCAGACCTAAAGCATTGTGGGTGGTTTTACACAATGTAGCTTTTTGAACTCACTCCAAGGTATGATCTGGTGTATTATATTAAAATCCACTCTTCTAATTCTGTTTTATTCAGTTAGATATTTCATTTAATTGATGCCTGTTTTTCCGAGGTATTGCGCCATAAGTTCAATCTAAATTGGTCCAAAATGCTCGTTTTTCCTGTGTATTGCGCCAAACAAAAGTCAAGATTAGTCCCAAATGATCGTGTTTCCAGTGTATTACACCAAATGTCCTGTATAGATTGGTCCAAAATACTGGTTTTTCCGGGGTAATGTGCCAAACCTCCCTTCTAAATTGGTCCGAAATGATCGTTTTTCCGGGGTATTGTGTCAAACGTCCTGTCTAGATTGGTCCAAATTGCTAGTTTTTCCGGGGTATTGCGCCATACGTCCCATCTAAATCGCTCCAAAATGCTCGTTTTTCCGGGATATTACGCCAAACGTTCTGCCTAGATTGGTCCAAAATGCTCGTTTCCCCGGGATATAGCGCCAAACTTCCCTACGGATGGAATAACAGTACCAGAAAGATACAAAGGTTACTTTAACTACTTTTATATATTCACTCTTCAAGTCAAGTAATATGTAGTCATCACTTTTGACAGATAGTTTCAATACTTTTAAAACAATACTAATATTTTATAACGTTATCAGTTTTGACTTCCCTTATAGTGTGCTCGCCGTTGTGGGTATTTAATAGTGAGTGTCAGACTTGCTGTGTAACTGTGTAAAATAGTATTTCAAACCAAGATAATTCTAGTATATCCATTTTCAATTTGTTTTCCGACCTTTGTTCCGTGTTATTGTTGCTAAAAAAAAAGGAAGATTCTGTTAAGAAATCATCTTTAGAAAATGCAAAGAAATTTATTCACAGACAACATTGAAAAAACTTTACTAAATAATTATTGTTATTTTATAGAGATTGATTACATCAATCAGAAGTGTTAGCTGCAGATCACATGACTTGCCGTATGGATATGTGAAAAGATATCTGGTAACTTATAGCTGTCAGCTAAGGTTCTCACTAAGAAAATTGGACCGTAATACCTTTATTAGAGATACATATAGAAATTAATACGGTTTCTTTATGCTAATAATCAATTTTGTCTTTAAATAATACAGGTTAAAGCTTATTTTAATCGATCTAGCTTACACACATATATATTGGGAGCGTCACAACAGTCCTATACACTTCTTATACGTGTTTGTAAGATAAATTTAACTATTTGTTTTCTATATGCCGAGTTTCCTTGACTCTTTTGTGTGTGCGCAGCGCTGCTTGTTTGTCCCTGCGCGGACGGCTGCGCACGGTCATGACGGGCTTGCAGGTTCTGGCCTAGAGCTCGTCACGGGACTCTCATTATGGACTCGTTGGAGCACGTCGGTTGGAGCCTGACCAGGGTCGTTGCGATGAATGTTATTACATACGCACGCGGTCATGGAGATGAGGCTTTCTTCTCGACGTACAGTTGTGTAGCCGAATCAACCAAGGTCGAATTAGAGCCCTGAATAAAGACTTAGGTGACTACATCCTGAATGCCTTCTTCATACAACCCCTTCATAACGGCTTGTTGTGCTGCTCCCCAGGTCTGGGTCGCGGACCCCTACTATCGGCACCGGTGTCAACGGGGGACAGACAGGAGTTGTCTCCCCTATCGTCAGAGATGTGTGGGCACAGTTTGATGTACTCATGTGTAAAATGAAACCAAACCAACACATGTAAACAGTTTATTGATCAGATTTAAACCTGCTATTGTTACTACAGATCACAATCATATAAATCTGTGAACACAGTATTGTCAAACGGTATTTTAAATTGGCCTTTGATAAAATAGTTTGATTCGAGATTTCACCTAAATTTAGCCTAATATTGAAAAATATATTATTTGTTCCCTAATCCCTTGTCTATGCCGGGTCCTCAGATGGGATAAATAATTATTCTGGTCCATAAAAGAATACATTTAGCATATTCCAAGTAGGGCATATGCTGGGATTTTCTAACGAACGAACATTTGGAGCATCTTTTTTTAGAAAATGAAAACATATTTTTTTCTGCAAATTGATATAATATTATACTTATATTATAAGTGTTATTTTATAGATATTGAATTTATCTTTTAGGAGTGACCACTACATACGGCATTATTTGCCATATGAAGGGCAAATCCCTGGCCCCAGTGGTTCCGGAGATACATATGAGGGTACTAGGCTTGGTTTCTCAATTTAAGCGTTATGAGTAATTTTAATTAGCCTCTATGTTAACTGGAGGTCTGAGCTATGCCCATGTGAGATTTCAGCTCAATCGGTTTAGTGATCTTTCAGTTAGGCCTAAGTAAATTCATCAGAGGGCTGTAGGGGATGGCTTGGAGGGGGGTTTCAAAGTCTAGCACTTGTGGGTACCCCCATCCAAAGGGCGACATCCCTAGCCCTTGCAGTTCAGGATATACGTTTGGGTGTGAAAGGGAGTGGGTTTGGTGTGCTAGGTTAAGCAGTATAAGTAATTTTATTTATCCTATATGTTAACCTAATGCCTGAGTTATGTTCAGGTAAAATTTCAGCTCTATCTATGAAGTGGTTTTTGAGTGAAAGGGCAAAGTATATTTGTGACACATAAAACATAGTATAGGAGAGGATTTTCAAGAGGTTTTACTTTCTCTTATCAATGATTGGTTTTAGGGCAAACATTCGTTGAAGGGTAGTTTACTGATGGGACATTTTTGAAAATTCTAAATATTTCAAAAATATCTCTAACGATTTTCTCCAAAGTGTATATCTAGAAAATATGTGGTATGGCAAATAATATATATAGGTTTTTTTTGGGTAAACACTCATTTTTGGGTAAATAGCTTATGATGACTGGTTTTTCAAAAACTGGTTTGAATATTTTAAAAATGGCTTCAGCCACATGGTTCAAAACTTATATTGGCGGACTATTTTACATTATCAATAATAATTAATTTTTATTAACTAAATAATTAATTTAAGGGTATTTACTTACAAAAATATATATAAAATTTGAAATTTTCGGAAATTGACCTTGAAAATTGAATTCTAAACGGGAATCTAGAAATAGTTTTTCATGATAAATATGAATACGTTTTTAGTATTACACATAACAAATAATTCTAGGGTAGTTAACAATTAATTTATTTTTGAAAATTTAAATTTTGTAAAATATATTTGAACAGTTTGGTTTGAAATTTATAGTTAAAGAGTGATAAATGTATTTAACAGCGATTGTATCATACTNTTATATTTTTTTTTTTTTTTGTGAAACCACATTATTAAAAAAAAATCAAACAAGCGGTATTTTTACTTTGTCCCTTTTCATCCCCAGTCTGTTCCTATTGAAGATGTGGATCAAAAGAGAAGGAGGAAGGGACATTACGAGGACTTAAGAAACGGGTGAAGGGGAAGGAAAGAAGGGAAATCGAAGGAGGGCAGAACGTTTCCCTCTATCTTTAAGGGAGTGAGGACTAATAGCCATGTTGATTTATAGAGTCTCCAGCGTGCGATAGAGCAATAGGCCATCGTTACTCTTGGAAAGAGCTGAGAGGAGGATGTTGGAAAGGGGAGGGGGTGATGTCCACTGGCCGCTGCTCTCAAATAATTGACTCGTATAGGACGCTGCCTACACTGTTGGCGTAATTTCTGTTTCATGTCGGCCAACAAAAGGGGGAAAGAGGGAGAGATCTTTATTGACTAGATTGTGTCTGCTCCGTTTTGTTTCAGAGATGTTGGTAGCCCTTGCGACAAAGTCACATACTTGTAGGGAACTAGAGTTAAGGGTAGTATTTTAGCAGGTTTTGTATCAAACTGTTTTTGGTCAAAAATAATCAAATATAACTCATCTTCAACATTTGTTGAATATTGGTCGATGGTGTCTTGGAATTTAATGACAAATTTTTATTTTTATTTAAAAATTTTCTCATATAATGGTTCTATGCTCATGAAAGATATGTTATGACCGGTCGCCAGTTCATAGAGGATGGGAGGACACGCACACATTCAAATATAGAGATATTTACTATTCTATAATTAACTAATTTAATAACATGGAATATAAAATATACAATTATTTACAAAAGATGATAGTTGGTACATGGGAGCTGTCTTAGGGTAAACTACGCTATCTCTACTATATTCCTGAACCATGCAGAGGTCTTTAGTTTGACAACATCCTCTGATGAAGTACCCGACGCAACTGTCCTGCTAGTCAGTCAGTTTGTCTCTGGATGAACTCTGGATCATCAACCAGCCGTTCATCCCTAACTGGAATGTACATGGTCAGTAGAGAAGCCATTGTTTCAAGACTAGGTATGTAATCGTAAGGTAGGCGGCCGTCCTAGATGAACAATTTCTAGTTCCAGAAATGCACTTTTATAGCTGCACACTCTTAATTTTGAGTGTACACTCTGTTCAACATGTTTGTCACTTTTTGGTTCTCAACAGATATTTAACAACTGTTGATACCATCATGTGAATAAAATTAAACTCTTTGTTTCTACTGGAGCAATATTTGATTTATTTTGACCACACTTTTTTTTGCTATAAAAACTGCAAAAGCACTTTCCTTAGCTAGCATTCCACACACTATCATTACATCAGGTCCAAGTAATTGCACGAGTTCTAAACATCGCCCTGACTTAGAGACACATTGTCTGGTTGAGAAGGGTCTTTTGTAGTGACAGGAACCAAATTAATACCTACAACATGGGTGTCCTGGACTGATACTGTGATCTCACAGTTACGGGGAGGATTGCCTTACGACCAACATTAATTACATTTTAATATATTATTGATGTTATTTTATAGTATTGACTATATCTTTAAAACTCTGAGCTGAAGATCACATGAACTGACGTGTGAATACGTGTAAGTATATTTAGTGACCTTTTTAGCTGTCATATATTCTATGAATATTGAATTGTAGTAGGACACGGCGGAAAATTTCTGCCTGGGTCTTTGTGGAAACTCGCCAACGTTGGTAGCAAACATATATTCATTTTGTCTGTTTTACTTTTTTTTTTTATAGAAATTGCCTTATTAAAATTCCTCCCAGTTACTCGCTTGGTTTTTTTTATCTAATATATAATTTTGCTGGCCGGGGGTAAGTTCAAAGCTAGCATCCATGACCTTGAACTCAAAGGAACTAACAAGAGAATCCCTAACTGTTGTAATATCTGATACTTTAGTGAATCGTATTAATACAAAATCTCCTGCATCTGATAACTTGTTTAGTTATTTGCTTTTAAAATTTATTACAGTAAATTGCTTAGGACTGTTCTTATAAATGTTGACTTATTTTTAACATTTACTTGCTTTATTAGTAAAATAATGTATTTTATAGATTATTTTTAAAAGGAATATTGTTAAAAACTTTTATGAAGAGGCTAATTCTAATATTTTAAATGTCCCTGACTTATTTAATAAGGTCTTACTTTTAAGGTTTTTAAATTTTTTATTTTTAAATTATCTCTTTAAATATTTTATGTGCAGTAAATCCATTCTCTTAGAATTATGAAATTCTATTAAAAGAAATATGATAGTTTGATAGAAAGAATGTTTAAAATACTTCAAAGGCTGTGGGCGTGGCCCTAACCAAGATATAAGAGGATCAATTTGAGATAATTTATCTCCATTTCTTTAATTATATGATATCTACTATTTGAACACGTTGATTTGTAGTTTATTTGAAAGCATATTTTTTTGATTTTGCTCGAATTAAATTTAACGATAAGTAATATCAAACCTAGCTTATCTCTAAACCATCCTCGCATCAAAATGAGGACATTTACTTACAATCGGTGTTCGCGTGGCTTAAGATCTAAATCGCAACTTTCTTGCTAGAGTGTATTGCCAGTGACGAGAATCCTGGTAAGGTGTACTGAGGGCTTTTTCCTAAAAGTTTTCTCAGCCTCCCTCCATGAAAATGCGGGTTCATTGGCTATAATATTTTAAATTCCTCTTCCATATACAATTATCTTGATAATTAATGTATGCATAAAAGCCAAATGGGTACTAAAACGTCGGATAGAAATAAATACATGATAAGGAGTATCACATGTACATTCTCGCTGCTTTACCTATAGATAGATACAGTTAATTGAAATTCGTAATATACATCAAACAAAATAATATACATTGTTGCGGGAAAATAATGGAAAGATAGCGATAAATATTATACCGAAGATCATATATTTTAATATATACATTGTTTTGGAAACATTGAGAAATGATATATGTTAAGCATGGAAAATAACAATGAATTTTCTGTTTCAAAGACCAAAATAAAAATTATATCTGCTTATAGCTCGGAAAATATGGTTTTTATAAGAATATATTTCAAATAAACAATTTTTATTTTTGATTGTCCCACATTCTTGCTAATATAAGTTTTGGTATCTCAGATATTTGCAGTGATATGATAAAAATTGAAAATTCGCGCATTTGTTAAGTACACTTAAGAAAATATTCACGTTAAAATGAGAATCGACATTTTTTTAAATTTTACACAATAATTAGATACGAATTTTGATCAAAATCGTTAAAGCCAATTTGAATAAAATCGAATTTTTTTATTGTTAGATATCTAACTCTAAATGTTCCCCAGGGTAACCCTATAATAACACTAGATACCAAATTTTAGCTTAATCGGTGGAATGTTTTCGGCTCTAGTCCCAGTAACAGATGGATGGACAGATAGACAGATTGATATCATTGCTTAATACTCTTTTTGTGTTCATGGGGTCATGAAATGTCGATATCCAACGAAATCTTGAACGTTTTTCTTGTTTGTTTTTTACGATCAGAATAATTTCTCTCTTCAAGGGGTTGTGAGGAGGTAAAAATACAGTATGTACATAGTTTGTGTTTGACTATAAACTATTTTAAACTATTCTATTTATCGTATAATAGATTATAGACATGTAAAATTAATGCAACATTCTCTTACATCATTTGATTTAAATTATTATGAAAAAAGACCACTCTTTGATTTAAGATATTATTTTTTTAAAGACAATAAAATCTGTATAAATCAAAAAATTTTTGAGAGTTTGTTTAACTAAAACCTTACTACACTGCAGTATTTTATTGACTTTCCACATGTATGAGATTATACTCATCTGGTGGATATTGTTGACATCAGATAGTAGAATTGGACCTTTATCATGTTTCTACATGGCTGGTTAACGGACATGCAACAAGCTTGTATTATATTCTTATTTTTATCAAGTTAGGTCAGTTCAGGACTTTGTGAAGAGATCAATATTTTGGTCACGTGAGGTTTGAATATTAGATCACCAATAAGGATGTGGAAAAAGTATCGATACATTAATGACGTTTATAGCCTTGGTGTTATGCGTCTGGGGTAAATACACTCACCAAGGGCCGTATGCATGATCGAGGTTGAGGACGGTAGAAGTAAAAGTTAATTCAAAGACGCGGGGATTTAGTTGCAAGAATGATCGAGTGGCTCAATATCTAAAGAAATAACGCAATAACACTATTCAGGGAGAAGTCGAGCAGAAGTCTAGTCCCAAGCAGTATTCATCTGTACTTTGCTCATAATTCGATGATATTTCTTCAAGATGGTGCGGCGTGCATGCACTGTTAAAACCAGACGTATTTTGGTATTTTCGCTACATAATCTGGCGGGTATGAACCATCCAGATTTCGATAAGCCAACCAACTACTCAATCTATATAAATCGATTTAATATAACACATCCAGATTAAATGCCAATTAAATTATATACTGATCGAACTAAACTCTATTTTTTGAAACTACCGGTAAATAAATCTTGCTATTTCTTCCCACGATTATTTCTTCGCTCGGCTGCCATGGTCCCAACTTAATTTTTTTATATTTATTATAATCGTATGATTCTTGATTTGTTCAAATAACAAGATTTTCTCTTACACACTTTAAGCCAACATTTTGACAAAGCTCTGTTCATTTATAGTATCTTGTTAACGTTATCAGTAAAATCGTCACTATAGAAAGAGAGAAGGAAGTGGGTGTAGAAAACTTAGCAAGGGATCTTATAGACTTGACCTGGACTTTTCATCGACTTTACTCGAGCTTGATTGGTTATTCGGGACTGTTTAACATCGTTCTTGTAAGAGAACACATTTAAAAACCATTTTGTATTCGTTTATTTATAACTACATGGTTTTTTGTTTTTATTTAAGATAATTAACATGCACTTTCTGATATTTTATAGCTAAATTATTTTTGTAGAATTTAATAGAGTCTGTATATATGTGGTCCGTGTTGTATACGCTGGACATAACAAAACTTCACATGTCACATTTTAACCGCTTGATCTTCGTTTGACTTCTTTTCCCACGGGTCTTCTCTCAACTCTAATATTTCCATCTTCATTTAGTCTCTTCATTCTCTATCTCATTTCTTTTTCATTTTCTTTTAAGTGATCTTGCACTTTGTATGAGTGGAAAAAAGAAGGAAACGCCAGCGTTACGTTTGCTCTATTTCCTTGGCCATTTCCTCTTTCTTCCTTCCTCCGGATGTGCTTGTCGTGACAAGGGAAGAAGGGAGAAAGAAGAGAGATGGGAGAGAAGAAAGATGGGAAGCAGGTGAGAGGGCAAGAGGGACATTATCAGACTATGTTCTTAATGCCTTAAAGGTGGTTTCTTCCAGCCCATTGGAGGTTAAACCTACTTTTTATCAGTGGGACTTAGGAGCCAACAGCCACAGAGGCCCAGTTTATCTTGGCTCCGCACGGATAGTGTGCTTGACTTGGACTCTGGAGGCCTGGGTTCAACCACGCTAGATTGCACAGAGGGTGACCTTTTCCTAAATATACACTCTCTCCATAAGGTGCGTTGACACGATGTGAGTGGACTGTAACTAGTCAACTCATACAGTTTCACACGCGAAATAATGTAGAGCTTAAATAAACTTAATAAAATATTTTCTTTACTAATAAATAGTTTTCAAGACGTATGTTAAGAACATAGACATGGTGCTTTTTGGTACTCTATACATATTTTCTGAAGTAATGAATGAATATTTAGCTTTATCATGGCAGGTCAAGTTGGTTTCACTATACTCTCCTCTTTAGTTATGTTAATTTTTATATCAGCTAGAATTATTCTTCAAAATGAAACACTCCTTAGTTGCAAATGTGTTTTGTATGCATCTTTGTATTCCAATACAATTTCTTTTAGAAAATTAGATGAAGCATCTAGTGTATCACGTCTTCGAATCATTCTAGTTGTGCCCAACACCTGGACCGCTTGTTTATTACTGCCGCATTGTACAAACACTAAATTACCTTCCTTACCATTTGGCAACCAACATGTCATCTCCTTAAACCCGTGGTCCGAGGCGGGTGCTCTGCTATTACCTCTAGACGGCAAGACTCTCCTACATCAAGTGACTGGCAACGAACCACTGATACTACAAGCCAAGCCAAGCCAAGCTAAGCCACACTACACTAACGTGGTCTAGAGGGACGCCATTAAAAGCTGAACCAAAAGAAATTTAGTAGCGCAAACAAACGGTACATCGTGCCCACATTAGACGATTGCGACTTTAAATTTGGTTGAAAAGTTAACAACTTAAAAGGGGGACTTTAGCTTTTTACCAATTGCAAACACAATTTATATAAATACACATTAAACGTTCGAGTTGAATGGTTCTGAGCCCAACTAAAACTATCGAAAACCTTTACTATACAGAATAGACTGAGTTATTGAATTAAGTCTTTTTAATTTTCTTATGTACATATTTAAATGACACAATACAAATATACTTTCGTAAATATAAACATACTAGCATAATGCCAGTCTAAAAATCAATGGATTCATCTGGTCGTGTAAAGTGTCCCATTGTAAATTGTAGGAAAATGGTTGCAAATTGGAATACATTTTAGTGAGCCTCAAAATCTGGGAAGGGAATTTAAATTAAATACTTAATTATCTCAAATATTTTAATCCAATGAAAGAGTGAAACTGTTCCTCGATTGAAGATTTAATTATAAACAAACTTTTGTATTTACTTTTTTAATTTGAAAATAAATGCTCCTGTTAAAATATTCCACTCCTCCCTCATGGCCCTCACGTATTCCTGCACCCTTTTGGGTTAGGGCTACCTGCCTGAAAAATGTCAGCTTCCTATGTATACTAGGCTTCGAGAATTTTTCTGCTTTGAGTCTTTAGCAACCCCTCATCTTCGGGGGCCCCAATGGGAATTTTCAGTCACCAAGTATTTTCACATCCTTTTAGGTTAGGCTGCAATATTTCCCAAATTGTATCACGTGAGAGGATGTCAGGTATGGCAAGAAGAGTCAAAAACAATCAAGGCTTTAGAGATATTTTCAGTCATCATAAATGTCAATGATCAAATTTTTAAAATATGGGGTAGGCCTCAGATAAGATAGAGATTGTATTTTACCAAGTGGCTAAATTGATTGCTAAATAGAGAAAACCACATACGAAATCTGAACAATTGAAACTACCTGCCAGTTGATTGATTGTGGAAACTTTACTTGGTGATAATGCTAAGCAATAAATTATGATAATTCCTTTTTCTGCTAATTCAATTCACAAAATAATAGTTGATATGTTAACTAATATTGAGAAACGTGTTTTTCAAAGTATGAAGAATTCTATATTTGCCATTCAAGTTGATGATTCGACCTACATTAGTAGAAAAACACAGTTGGTTGCCTATATCAGATTCATTCACAGTGACGAAATTATCACAAACAGTTTTTATGATGAAAGGATCTTGAAAAACATACAGGACAGTATATCTTACACACCTTGCTTGAGTATTTGAAAGAGTTTATTTTTAAATGGAATTCTTGTATTGAAATTTAAATGGACAGTGCCCTATCTACGATAGGGAATGTGAGAGTCTTCTTGGTGTCACCAAACAGAAAAATCTAAATGTAATAGTAACTCACCGTTTCTTTTTTTACACAAAGAGGCATTAATCAGTAAGATCCTTATAACTGGTTTTAAACTGGTTTTAAATCAGACAGTGGGTATTTTGAACGTTATAAATACCAAACAATTAAAGGATGGTTATTTGCTTAACAATGCAAATACATGGAATCAGAAACCAATGCTTAATTCTTCAAACCAAGGATCTCTGGCTGTCTCACGGAAAAGTTTAAAAACGGGTTTTGGAACTTAATAACTAGTTAAAAGCATTTTTGAAACAATAAGGGAACCCAATGTACCACCATTTGAATGAGGATGACTGTTGATCAAAGCGCCAGTATTCAATGCCGTAATGATCACGACTACAGAAAGCTTAACTGCAATTAAAAAAATATTTAAGAAGAGCTTGGAAGAATGATGCAACATAAAACGATTAATGAGTTGTATGGCCTCATGCAGTAATAACCTGCAACAATGGTAGAAAATATTGATCAGTTATTCCCATCATTTTATACACAAGTTAATATTCGACTGGGTTAGAGATCAATTTGAGAAATCCAACTCTTAAGATATGACATAGATTATAGAGAGGAGGAAATGGCCTGCATTTCCAATGATCATGCCTTTAAATTAAAAACGAAGAAGTATGATTAGGGAACTCTTTTTGGATATACAACCAGGAACAGTATTGAAGAATCATTAAAGCGCACTATTAATTCTTCAACAGTACTTCACAATATATTGTTATGAAAAATGATTTTAAACTCTGACAAATTTCAAAGACCAGCAAATAGAAATATTTATTTGTGTCTATGAAGAGATGAGAACTTGTTTAGCTAAAATTAGACCTGATATAAATTAAATTACCTTAGAAAAACAAGCTCACACCTCATATTAGAATTTTAGATTTAGTGAATGACTCGTGATTTTCTATATAGCTGCACTTTTACTTTCTCTCTATCTTACAGGTAGAGAAAGTATGGTGATCGTCAAAAAAATCGAACTCGAGATTTTGATGAATCTTGACGTTTCATGACTCCCTGAATCTGAAAAAGTGGTTTTTGAATTTCCGTCTGTCTGTCTGTCTGTCTGTACCTCCAACTAGAGCCTAAACTATTTTACCGATTGAGCTAAAACTCGATATCTAGGGTTCTAATAGGGTTGCCCCGAGGTATTTTTGGAATTGGATATCTACCCCTAAAATTAAGGGTAGTTTAGTGAGGGCAAAAAGATAAAAAGTCGATTTTCTCAAAATCGGCTCTAACGATTTTGATTAAATTTCATTTATGAACATTAATAAATATTC